>JAUMHI010000054.1:19052979-19069686 GCA_032359435.1 Enteromius unitaeniatus | reverse complement strand
GAAAGTCTAATGTTTATCAGTACATTACAGAAAATAATGAACTTTATCACAATATGCTAATTTTTTGAGAAGGACCTCTATATCGAACGATATATTATACGCATCTTGTCAGTAAAACTGGTTCTTTGATTAGCTGTAAATCTCCATCAGCTGTTTTCAAAAGGAACCCCAGCTTATAAACTTAATGCGTAGCTAGTCAGTAATCTACAGCTCTGTTTGTAAGCTGGCGTTCCTTTTGAAAACAGCTGATGGAGATTTACCGCTAATCAAAGAACCAGTTTTACTGACAAGATGCGTATAATATATCGTTCGATATTTATCGCCCAGCCCTAAATTAATGTATGAATGAAAACATACAGGAAGAGACCCCCATGCAGCACTTTGACAGTTTCATTGAATGCTTTGACAAATGGAAATGTTGGGTTTCGCTTTAAATGCAAGTTGGAGAATAGAAATGCATTTATAATTTTGACATTACAGAGAACTATTTTGATTTTCATCAGGGCTATGAGACTGAGAAGAGATTACTTCTGTGTGCAAATCAAAACTCTGAACATAAATGAGTTGTTATTGCAAAATTGCATTTTTGTGTTCGTCAGATAAAGAGATGTGATGATTAGACTTTGCAAAGATGAACAAAGCAGAAGCAGAGAAGTGATGCAAAGGCAAACCTTTGCTCTAATGATGTTGGTTAACGTTCATCCAAACGATGCTTTAGATCTGAGTGTTCAGCCAGATCCTTGACAGTTGTTGATCTTTGCTGAGGACGGACGTAAGACGTGCTCTTAAACAAACACTGTGCTCTTCAATTTACAGTTCTGCTCATGATAACAACACAAAGAAGGAGATAAAAGATTGGCATGAAAATAATTCCTGTGAAAGATTCTGTTTTTCTTGGGTGTGGCTGTGTCCTTCAATCCAGACAACCTATTGCACTCCAGGCTATATTTATTTGATCAAAAATACAGTAAAAACATTGATTAGTAAAACATTATTGCAATTTAAAATAGCTGTTTGAGTATTATTTATTTCTGTTATGGGAAAACTACATTTTCAGCATCAGTACTCCAGTGTTTAGTCTCATAATCCCTTAGAAATAATTCTAATAAGATCATTTCCTGCTCAATTTTTAAACACAGTTTGTTTTATTTCATATATTTTTGTGAAAACCATGACATGGTGTTATCCAAAAGTCTGGGGTAAATAAGAAAAAAAGTTAATTGTTCTGAGTAAATTAATTTCAAGTTTTTATTTGTTTAAATGTGATGTTAAAAGATTTCTGTTTCATCAAAGAATCCTACAAAAGTCATTGCTGTTGAAAATTCAGCTTTGCATCACAGAAATAAATTGCATTTTAAAACATAAAAAAGCAATATTCACAATATTACTATTTTACTCAAATAAATGCAGCTTTGTGAGTGACTCCTTTCAAAGATCATTTTCCAAACTTGGGATATATGTATTTAGTGTTTTGTTTGTTTGTTGACTATGTGCTTTAAGGATATCCAAATTTAGTTTTAGTATGTGACTCATAATTTTGTCTGGACAGCATTCCAGAAAAAGAGTTGCCAGTATACGTTTAGCCATAATAAGGGTCTGAGAACAATATCATTATAGACAGACTGATGAAATTGGCCAAAATGACTCAGATCTCTGGCAGTTAATGTGTAACTGTAGCCTCTTAAATCAGAAACACACCGGCTGCGGGTGATTTCCTTTTACTGTCATGAGCGACCGTCTTGTATGTAACAAAAAAGTGCCCTTGGAGGTTCCAGCTGCAACACATCCCTGCAGAACTATCGCTCGAAGTCTCAAATGTTCTCACGAATGGCACATGACGCAAATGCTTCAGGTGCCAGCTCTTAATGGAAGCCTTTTATGTGTTTGCTTTTTCTTGAGTCTTTCATTTGTACCTTAACCTGTAATTAATGTTTTTACGCACTCATCTCGGCTGCTGAGAGTGTTAGTGCACGCCTACACTCATTGAAAAGGGACGCTTTTCGAAGACCGTAAATGTTAGGCTGGTATTGCGTGCCTCGTTGTAAGAAACATAAACAACCCTCACAGTGTTTTTACATGAAAGCCTTCAGGTGTCAGTCTGAAACCCAGCAATCCTAGTAAACAGTTAATTAGCCTGCTTCACATGTACACAGATCCTTGTGTATGTTTTGCATGTAAATAGGCCTACTTTATGAATGCATATCCATTACTGACTGCATCAGTGACTTAATAACACCCTATAGGTTTGTACATGCATTACCAAATTTGTGCTTGGCCTCCAAATAGAAGTTTTGTTTACCTTAGAGAAAGCACATTTAAAGCATGTTGTTCTGCCTGAGCTTCCCAAGAGGTATCTTTTAGGTTGAAGATACTTTTAAAGCATTTAAAAATCCACTTTGCTGCTCTAATGTGAATGCATTTGAGTTTGTTTTTATGTCTTGAATTAAAAGTATAGTTCAGCCAAAAATTAAAGTTTAATAAAAAGTTACTCCCACTCCGGTCATCCTAAATGTAGATGAGTTTGTCTGAACAGAGTTGGAGAAATTTAGCATTACATCACTGGCTCATCAATGGATCCTCTGCAGTGAATGGGTGCCATCAGAATGAGAGTAAAAACACAATAATCCATACTCTAGTGCATCAATCAATGCAGTTTCTGACCAAAATGTGACTGCATAGCAACACTTCTTCCTGTTGTCCTTTCACATCAAAATCTACAACATATTTTATTTCGAGTTTTAGTTTTGAACTGGGGTTCTTTTGTAAACAGTGCTTAATACCTCAAATAACTTAATATGGTGGGTTTGTCAGAAGCACACAGCATTTTGCTTTACAAGATGTTAATGGATGTACACGAGTCTTGTATTACTTGTGGATTATTGTGATGTTTTTATCAGCTGTTTGGACAATCTGACGGCACCCATTCACTGCAGAGCATACACTGGTGGGCAAGTGATGTAATACAAATCTTTTCTAATTTGTTTTGATGAAGAAACAAACTAATCTACATGTTGGATAAGCTCAGGGAGAATAATTAAAATTTTAGGGTGGAGCTTTCCAAAATACATTTAACGGAATTAACATGTAAATTACATTCTTGTTGTCAAGCACTGACATGCTTTTTGGTCTCACAAGAAGCCAATTTCATCATAACAACAGATATAGACTCACTGACTCCGCTGTGTCCTACAGGTATATAACAGCACTGACAGATTCTGAGGAAGAGGAAAGTGATGATGACCGAAAGCCACTGCAGGAACCAGTGGATGAGCTCACGGCTCTGCTGCAGAAAGCAGATCGACTGCACAGCTGTAACGGGACAGAGAAAGCACAAGGCCTGAATGCTCTGCTGGAGAGAAAAGCAGAGGTATGCAAACTACAGCTCAAAAGTTTGGGGTCAGTATGTAAAGTTTTTGTAAGAAATGAACACTTTAATTCAACAAGGATGCATTAACTTGATGAAAAAAAGTGGAATTTTTAAATGTTACAAGTGATTGTAACTATTTCAGAATTTTAAGACACTTCTTTCAAAAACATTTTAAAATTGCACTTATCCTAAATCCCATTGTACGATGGTTTGTGGCTTATTAACAGAAATGCTTTATTAACAGACGTTGTGTGTGCTTGCAGTTTGATCAGAAGTACCAATACCTTTGGCGGTTGTCCAGAGCCTATGCAGATGCACATGATTTTGCTGTAGACCTTGCAGAGAAGAAGAGCTGTGCTGAGAATGGTAATCACAGCTTTTATAAATACAAGTTGATATTTATTTATAAATTGCTTGATTAATTGATTAATTTGACATAGTCGTTAACATTTAGCACTTGCTTTCGAGTACCATGAAATAGCATTGGATTATTATTGTTTGGCAGATTTTTTTTCCACAGATATTGATTCATCAAAAGTGTGATTTATTAAAATAACTAATTAATTGCCACACTCAAAAAAATTATTCTCCAACACTGTTCAGTTTATTTAAAAAAAAACAAAAAAAACATTTCAGTGAACACCATTATGTTTTGTTCCCTTTTTAATCGAATGCATTGTGTTAAACCGACTTCTGTTTTGTTTCCCTTTTGCATCATGCTTTGCACAGGGCTAGATAAGGATAGAAAATCTTGAAAAATTTTTTTTATTTTAGGCAGTTTTTATTAAGATGATAAAATTGGGAGACTTGTTGATGTTAAATGCTCTTTTATGTTTGTATTTTTAAAGACCTTCTGGTATGTTGGTGTTTTGTTGGGTTACCAGTGTGATAAAGTGTAGAGCATGTGCTTGGGGACCTGCTAACATGAATCAAAGCTTTTAATAATAATAATAAAAATACTCTGGGCATGCCATGGAAGTATCAAAACAATCTCATGTTATGCATAACCAGTTGGCCAAAAGTTAAGTAAATCAAACCTGTCATTTTTTTCTGTGTGAAAGGATGTCTTCCTATTAATTGATTTTCAATAGTTCAACAAGCATAAAATGTATCAATTTCAATAAAACTATATTTGATCAAATTGAGTTGACCCAACTGAATTAAATTTCATTGCATTAATTTGTTTTTTATGAGTTGGGGCTACACATATTTATAGGATGGAAATCCTGCCTTCAATTAAATTGAGTTCATCCAATAAATAATTCCAATGCATATAATTCAATTGAATTCAGATAAATTAGTCTGTAGCCTAATTGTTTTATAAGCATCTTGGCTTATTTATGAAAACACAACTACCACTAACTGTAAAGATGACTCTGTGTTTTTCTCTTAATCTGTCTGCACTCTCCATTGTCTTTCTGTTCTGTTTTCTTTTTCTCTCCCTTCCAATTAAATGTAACACAATAGCAGCTTGGTCCATGTGTGTATGGAAAGACAGGATCAACTAGTTCAGTTTCCGATCTCTTTTTTTTATATATATATAATTGCTGCTGTTCAGTCACTTTTCAGTATAAAGGCTTTATTGTCAAAGTTTGGAAGTAGGCCAACTATCACTTCTTTCGAGAAAGTCTCATTAGTCTTAGCTGTGAACTGGTGTATAATCATCTTCTGCAAAATAAACATTGACATTTTTGTTTTATTTCATGAAAACACATTGGATGCTGGTCTTTTACATCTTATTTTGTTTGCATTTTTTATTTATTTTAGGAAAAAAAGTTGGTGAAGAGGCAATTTCCATCAATCCACAGTGTGCTGAAAGTCATCAGTGGTAAGTTAATATTAAATCAATTAGCTGTCTAATTCACTATTTTTGACTTAAAGTGTCCATATTATGGGTAATGATAGGTTGATATTGTGGCAGTCCCCAACAACAGTTACGACATGTATGGGTCAAAAACACTTTCATTATGTTGCATTATATGCATTTATTTTTATCTTATTTGCTCAACGACTCTTCATTCAGAACAATGTGAAAAGACCCAACAAGTAGGCGGCAATATGCTAATGTTTCATGTTGATGTTAACATGCGGCTTTGGATTCACCTTAAAAATGATTTGTTTCAATGATTCAGAGTCAGCTCTTTATTTATACCTATTATTGACTAGTTTTGTTTAATAGCTTAAACTTTACTGGATGTTGTGGGATTTCAACATCCTCAAGTTTCAAGAGGTTTTACATTATTCAAGAGCTTTTTTTTATAAATACGGCCCTCATAGAGAAACACATTTGCATACTTGTTTGTAGCACCTGGGCTCTGGTGTGTCTGTGGGTCTCTGAATGTATATGTGGGTGTGCGTGTGTGTGGGTGTCCTGCACCGGAGGTGTATTTCAGGCTTGCCAGCTCCTCTGGATATGCTCACTCATCTTACAAAACCCTCTTGATAGCATCACCACACCCCAGGAATGTAAACACATGCAAAGACAGCCCCAAGCTAACATATAAATACACATGCACATGCACTCACACACAGACTTAATTGCTTGCAATTTTGGTGTATATATGATGTGAAAAACACAACGTAGATATAAAAGATAAACAAATACCATAACGTTTCACGTTGCAAGGAATCAACCTCTCAGCTAATGTTGAAGACCAATTAAAAAAGGTGGCGTTTTAAAATCAGATACAGAAGAAGTCTGTCTGATATGCAAAGGCAACTCATTCCAGATTTTCGGCAAAGGCCCATTCCCCTCTAAGTTTCTGCTTCGTTATAGCATACTCAGGAGCAATTAATCAGCTGATCTGAGAGCAGGAGTAGGGGTATAAAAATGGAGAAGTTCAGCGAGGTAGGGTAAATAAAAGGATCTTAAAATCTATCCTAAAGCGAATGGGCAGCCAGTGAAGTGAAGCTTATATGGGGGAAATATGTTCAAATTTACGCGAGCCCATAAAGAGACGAGCTGTTGCATTCTGAACCATCTGCAGACCAGAGATGGAGGACGCACTAACCCCTAAAAATAGTGCATTACAGTAATCTAACCTAGTGGTCACAAAGGCATGGATTACCATTTCAAAGTGCTTTCTTTGGGAGAATAGGTTTTACTCTTTCGATTTAACTACTGATTTGATCTCCTGATTTGTCAAATCTAAGATCTGAGTCCGCCTTAAACCCAAGATTTGTAAAAGTAAGTTTAACATAGTGGGCAAAGGACCCCAGATCTACCGAAGACAGTCCAGCAGTGTCACCAAAGACCATCAGTTCAGTCTTCTTATCGTTAAAGTTTAACTGGTTCAGAGCCATCCAGGCCCTCATATCCTCAAGGCACCTAATGGCGCTTTTCCACTGCATAGTATGGCAAGGTTCAGTACAGCTCACTTTTGGGGGTTTTTCCACTGGGAACAGTACCTGGAATCTGGTCCTTTTTTGAGTACCACCTCAGCCGAGGTTCCAGGCGAGCCGAACCGTTACCAAAACGTGACGTGTAAAGTCTGCTGGTCACTGATTGGCCAGAGAAAATAGCCATTACTGCGTCACTGAACTTGCGACACGAGACACAACAGACCCGCTAGATTTAAATCAGCACAGCCAGCGAAGGATTGGATGCAACTTTTTTGTTTGAAGAAATGCAGTACAGATTAGGGCTGAAACGATTCCTCGAGTAACTCGATTACAAAAAATCATTGAGGCAAAATCCTCTGCCTCGAAGCCTCTATTAATTCATTTGAATGTTTTTGCATTTCCGTGACAATGCGCTTACGTCACCAACGTAACACGTGGTGTTTTGATTTGAGGCCAAACCACCAAAAGAAAACAAAAAATGTCCAAAGTTTGGGATTATTTTAAATGGAAAATTAAAGAGAACGCTGTAACGTGTGTTCATTGCAAGCTCGAGCTAGTGTACCACAACAGCACGTCATCTATGCTGCAGCATCTCAGCCGAAAACATCCACTCTATTTGGAGACCGGAGGAGGACCGTCACCCGAGAACAGGTAAATTCAGTGTAGCGTTAAATCAATCATTGCGATTGTTAATCGAGATGGGGGTTGTTAAATAATGTACGTTAATCATGTAAGGGATAAACCAAAATGGTCAGTGCAATAATTAAGCTTCCTGCGTTAGTTCAGGCAGGTCTTGTAGTCAATCTCTGCTGTTAGCTGATTGGAAAATTCAAACCCAGCCCCCATCAGCTGATCACACACCCAAGCTCACTATTGGCAAATTAAATCAGAGCGCCCTATTTAAACTCTGCTTTCATCTGCTTGCTTTGCTGCTTCCTCTGTATGCTGCTAACAATCTCATGTTGCCATACCATGAAAGTTAGTGTATATTTAACGTTGCTTACCCACTTAGCGATCATGTCATCTACTGCCAACGACGAATCCCAGTGGATCGAATCAATCGAGGAATCTCCTCATCAAATCCAAACAGAGGAAGTTACTATCAACAAGAATGTTGCTGTCCATCAGAGCACTCGTCTGGCAAATAAAGCATCCTTTTCTCCAAGCATCAGCAATTGGCCTCTGCCGAAAATTCTGGAGGTACTATTTAAGAGCCAATTTCCAGTTCCAACCGGAGCTACTCATGAAGAGCTGTTTAATTTGCTTTGCGAAAACTTATTCCGGCTTCCCACTCTCCACCGCTGCCTCCATCAGCAGCAAAGAAAAGTATGCAGAAAAGAAAAAACATAGAGTCTGCTCCTGCCATTGGTGCACCCAAGCGGGTATGTGGTTCTTCAAGTTCAGCCCGACCAAGCCATTCCGTGATACAGAACAACGACCCAGTTTTGTCAGCTTTATCAAGCATCCAATCTTCGATCACCGCCATGAACTCCAGGATCCAGGCTTTGGAGTCGGGGGCATCACCAAGGAATTCGGGAAATCTTCCTTTCTCAGAACCGGCTACGAGCTCTTCCCATCAACGACTTTCTGGAACCGAGCAGCTGGTTGATGACGTCATTCAGACGACAATCCCGCGAAGGTCGATGGGAAGTGCAGTTCCCGTATCCTCAGGCGCTCCGTTCTTTCCGCCTTCTGCTGCAATATCCCATCAGCTGAGAAGCCAGATCATTGCAGGTAATGATGTTAACCTTATTAAAATATTAAGCCCAGAACTGTGTGAGGGGCACATCATAGATTGTGGTGATGTGTCCGTTATGCTTAAAGACAATGATCCTAGACTTTCAAAAACTTTGACTTTAGCCGAATTTGTTGTGGCATTTGGGGTTTTCAGAGATGTCATTTGCGAAGTCTTTCCATCTCGTAGAGCCGAGCTAGACACATATTTAGCCATCATCGCAGACTTAGCTGTTACTTATGGAGGAACACTGTTCTACGAATATCATAAGTCTTTCTCGGCAAAAGCTGCTATGTTTATTCAGCGATTCAATCAGAGACTGGACTGGTCTGTCCACTCAACACTCATCAGTAGACACTTTACTGGCCATCAAGCCCTCTCCTGCTCAATCTGTGCCCTAAAACACTCTCTCTCCAGTCTCCTAAGCCTGGCTCAAATCTTCAGCCTGATCTTAAGGTGAAACAATTATGAAACTTTAATGAAAATGTTTCCAAGTTCTTTAACTGTAAACGTATTCATGCTTGTAGTTACTGTGATGACGGTCACCCCAAGTCTGTGTGCCCGAGACGTAACCGATTTGTGAGAAAGGAGAAAAAGAAATAAAACCATCAACCCCAGTCAAAGTTTCAAAGCTGGGTCAGGCTTGAAAAAATCCAGCCTTCAAGCATTAAAAGTATGATCGCTGGCATCCAGTTCCACCTGCGCTGTTTGGATCCATCTACCATCAGCTTACTATGAAACCCATCAATTCACCTTCTAGTCAATGGTCTCAAAAGGGAGAAACCTCAAGGCAACAATCAGCATCTACCCTTTACACTCTCACTTTTGATAAAGTTAATATCACAGTTAAGATCAGGATGCTTTGGGTCTTACACTGAGTCAGCTTTACTCACAGCCTTCTATGGTTTTCTAAGAGGGGCCGAGTTTACCACACGCACTAATACTTTTGATCCATCACAAGATCTCACAATAATTCTAATATAACTATCTATTCACAATACTTCACCATATATCTAAAACATTCTAAAACTGATAGAAGAAAAGAAGGCACTGTTATCTATGTCTCTGGTTTTTACTCTGAATTTTGTCCCTTGTCTTTCATGTTGGCCTACTTGAAAAGCTGTGCACAAGCTGGTCCCCAGGACCCATTGTTCTCCACTGAGGAGGGGAACCCCATGTCCAGAGCTTGGTTCTCCTCTCATCTACGCCTTCTCTGCCAATATTGCGGCCTTCACCCAGAACGTTACAGCTGATCACACACCCAAGCTCACTATTGGCAAACTAAATCAGAGCGCCCTATTTAAACACTGCTTTCATCTGCTTGCTTTGCAGCTTCCTCTGTATGCTGCTAACAACCCACCCCCTTTCCCATCTCCTCCTGCTTTGGGTTCATCGTAAAACAATGTTATACTGTGTCATTGTTGCTTGCTCTGTATGCTGCTAATAGCCCACCCCCTTCCCCATCTCCTCCTGCAGTGGGTTTAACTTAAAACAATGTCATACTGTTGTTATTGTTGCTTGCTCTGTTCCGGGGGTTTGTGCTACTCTACTATTCTTAAAATAGAAGGGTGCCCCTGAAATGGCTGTTTATTCCCTGTCTTGGCTTTCATGGAGCTCATGAAATGGACAGGGAACTTGGAACAGAGCCATACCGCCAAATGATATTCATATTATACAAATAAATATATATTATAAACATTAAGTTGTCTGTGATATATTTTTGACTTAAGAGTTCCTTACTGAACTGCATGACGGATGTGGAGGAGCCGTTACACTATACTGGAATATTTTTTAGCTTATACCAAGCCTACTTATCAAAGGAATTAATTTATTGTCAACAAAGTTGTGCATGGCTTTTACAATTAAACATACGTAATACTTTTTCAATACCATGGCTTGGATGGTACTTTATTTTGAATACAGAACATTGAATAAGTTTTTGTAATCATGTCAAGTCTAATGTGCTCAATACAACAGGCGTGGTCATTTTAGTTTGACTGCAATAAATAGGGTTTATAAATGCACAGCCATAAAGTGTGTATGATAATAATATTTTACCTAATATTTTAATATAATTTTTTTCATAAATATCATCAATAATTATTTATTTGACCTCTTTTTCAAGTAAAACTTCACAGCTTCGTATGGACAATTATGTGCAGACATCTACTTCATGTTCCACTGAGCAAGCAGCAGTTTTCAGACAGCATTTTAAACATGATTGTCACAGACAATCTCCCACTGTCCATGGTGGAGGATTATGGCTTTAAAGCTATGCTTTCTACTTTTAATTCTAATTACGAGCGTCCATCAAGAACATATGTAAATAAATATGTTTTATCCGATTACTCGATTAATCAATGGAATTTTCACTAAAATACTCAAATACTAAAATATTCGATAGCTGCAGCCCAAGTACAGATGTCTTGCTGTTAAAAACATCCTCATGGCGAGAATGAAGAACACCATTCCGTCTATATGCTCCATTGATGTGTGTGTGTTTGTGGCAAGTTTATATAAATGTCACGGCAATAGAGGCGGCGCAACTATAACGACATGAGAATAATCCAGACCACCACACACAAGAGGGGCAACAGACGACACAGAGTCACCAAGGTTGACACAGAAAGTTCAATCTGTCAAGTACGATCTAATCCATTCCAGAGCAGAGCCCCTGATACCGACCCACTGCTATTATTATTATTATTTCTTGAATACCAAATCAACATTTTAGAATGAGGGATCATGTCATACCGAACACTGGAGTAATGTAAATTCAGTTTTACCATTACAGAAATCTTAAAGGGAATTTTACATTTTATTTAAAATAATTTTAAATTGTATGAATATTTTACTTTACAATTCACTCTTTTTAATGTGTTCATCAGTTCAGTCATACTGTATTAATTTATTCTTTGTACTCCTCAACGGTGAGCATAATAGGCTTCTTTACAAACATGAAAAAAATCTTAATGACCTCAAAACGTTTAATGGACTATTTTTAAGACTAGTGTTATTGCATTGAAAAATGTAGTGGATTAACTGACAGTGATATGTGGATGCTTTTGTGCCAATCTGATATTATTGATGTAGTTTTGAAATGTGAGAAACAGACATTTTTTTCAAATTGAAAGCCACATGATGATTCATAGCATCATGTACTGCATGATGAAACGTATCACATAACACATTTTAAAACATTTATACCATCAGAAGTCATATGCTGCCTAATCCAAGCATAAGGCAAGCTGCCTGTCATTTTCTGTTGTTGAATGTAACTGTTTTCCATAGACCAGATCAGTTTTGGCTCAATTGAATTTAATTCTATGTGCGCTGTAATGGTTTGACTGTTTTAATGGCAATCAGTCAATTCAATATTGTCATATGAAGTGTTAATATGTTACTTGCACAAAACTACAAATATTGTAATGTGCAATATGTTTAAGGTGTCTAACACTGTGTATTACAGTTCTTGTGGGTTGTGCGGCTTATGTTTGCAATTGTTTTGGTGCAGGTTGTATTATTGAAGGTACGTTCACTGATCTCTGTGTCTGTATTTTGCCTGTGTAAATCCCTATGCAATGCTTTCCGTTCCCACACAGACATCAGGGTTATAACACGGACCGCAGAGGAGGGTCATTGTGACCTACCCACACACTCACACACACACACACACCTCAGTTACGGCTGCTCTTATCTGTGATGTGTCCTTGGCATTATGGTTTTCATTAAGCTTCTGGCCTTCAGCTGTTTTGAATACTGCCCTGTCATCAGTGCAGCAGCTCTGCTTAATGATGCAGCCTGTGAAGGATATATTATTATCCTGTATAAGGATATATATAAGATAGAGAATATTTTTCAAACTGTTTAAAAAGATTGGGGTAAAATTGTAATGCTTTTAAACGCTTTATCCAAATTGGGAAATATTATTAGAGATGTATTTTAATATCCTTTTAAAAGCATTTTGTAGAAATGGTCATCACAACTTTTGATAAAAGTTAAAAAGAACAGCATTTATTTGACATTTTTGCAAATTCAAATTTTTTAATCATTTTAAGTCCTTGATGATCAAAATTTAATAGCATTTTTTTAACAGTAGTGTATGATTTACACAATTCAATTTTATATTAGCGATTTGAATAAACAACTAAACTTGCAAATGTGGATTCATTACTCATAATGAATAACTCATAACTCTTTTTTTTTTGCCGTGAAATTTGTTCAGTTGTTGGGGCATGATGTTAATTTAGCCAGATTCCTTGAGCTGAAGTGTTGAGCTGGCCATTTATTCTTCCATTCTGCAATATAGCTGATTTTGAGCAGCAGTTTGACCTTGACTGGCAATGGCAGCTCTTGTCATTGAGACTTTATTGAATCTCAGCCCAAGGTGATGAGAGAGAACTTTCTGTTCTGAGGTGAAAGGAATCTTTTCTTTCTGTCGATCGGTTTGACTCTTAGACCTCTTTGTTTGTGGCTAGTTGCTCAGGGGATTTCTCTGCCCATGAGGAAAATACTGATTAAACTTACATAATCTTCTGGCAGCCACAAGTCTGAGTTTTTTTCTCCTTTCTTTCTGTGTGGTTTGTGTATGCATGAGTGTGTATGAGTCTATATAATATTTCAACTCACCGAAAGGACTCAGAACCAACCGTCAGAAACAACCCTTGGCCAAACCACACTTTTTTTTTGTACAAATCCCTTCTCTCCCTCTTCTAGTGTCATTTTCATTCTGTTTTTGCTCTCTTTCTCTTTCTTTCTTTCTTTCACACACACACACACACATTTCAAGATAGAATAAACTTTACAGAAGTTTCACTCAAGAACACTGGAAACTGCCCGAAGCTCACAAAACCTCCCCGACCTGTTCTGAGCATGAAAAATTACACTAATAGAGTAACAAACATCTGCTTGTTTTCTTTAACACTCTTGGATTTCATGGCCGGTGAACTTAGATGAACTCTGCATCATCTGCTTTAAATCGTCTTTTTAATTATGAAAGTAGAATTGCATTTCCTGCAGGAAATATCAGTGCAGGCAGGGCAGCAGATACATTAATTTGTAGGAAATACTAGGACTTGGACTTTGGTTCTGCATGAATGAGATGCTGCATCAAATCGACCTTATGCAAGGCAGTCGTCATTTTTTTGTTTAAAGCGAGCATGCAATTTGTGTTTTATAAACTGTGCTCAAAAATCAACACAGTGATACAATCTTTGAACTTTAGGCTATAGAAGGTTATCAGTGGTTATTAGAGAAAACCGGTCACAAATTAATATGCAAAAAAATGTGGTAACACTTTATTTTAAGGGTCTCTTAACTAGTTGCTTATTAGTATGCATATTACTAGAATATTAGCCGTTTATTAGTACTAATTAAGGACTTATTAATGTCTTATTCTACATTATTTTATTCTACATTCCTAATCCTATCCAATACCTAAACTTTACAAGTACCTTACTAACTATTACTAAGCAGCAAATTAGAAATTAGCATAGAGAATAAGTGTTCCCCATTCTAGTGTATCCATATTCAAATATTACATTTACATTTTCAGTTACTTGTAGTTATTTAGAACGTCTTAAGGAATTTATGTTTCATCACATTTCAATATGCTTCTGTTCAAATTTATATCAGTCTGGCAATTTTTTTACCTTATGCATTTTTTTAAAACAGTTCTTTTTTTAAATTGATCAAATTTATTATTTTGATGCAAAGGGGAATTTTTGTTAGCAGTCATTACACCAGTCTTCAGTGTCACACGATTCTTAGGAAATCATTATAATATGTTGAACCTAGTATTCTAAGATGCAGAAACAAATAAACAAAGTAATATTAAAGACAGACAGTAGAGAAACAAAGTAAATTAATTTCCTTCTGAATTGAAGGAAATTCTGGATAAGGATAAAATACATTTCGCTGCATTGCTGCCTTACAAGCATATCTGCAAATTTATTTTCAGAGGCATTGCTTTGTTACCATATTATTATTCACAAAGTATCCACATATTGCAAAAGTTTGTATTATTAGGGATGTTTACCCATAATGCCCCTGTGGAGGGAAACCCCAGATTCCTGGCGTGAGAAGATGTTGTCAGGTGTGTGACGTGCTCATTCAGCCAGCAGAACTTCTACCACTGGCTTCCATTGCTTTGCTGTGGTTAAATGTTCAGGCCTCTGGGCATTAACAGAACATGACAGCAATGAATAAAAACACTTCACAAACCAATCTGTGAAAGGAGGGGGGAAGGAATTAGCCCCGGGAACATTGAGCAACCTTCTCCCCATCTCTGCCAGCACAGTTGTTATTAGTAATCATTTCTGGTATGTCTTTATTGTTGCTTCAGTTCAGATTTATGAGCAATTTATCATAAGAGCTATATTTGGTAATCTTCAACTTTATGTCCATGCATTGCCATTTTTAAAATAAGTAATCAGGATTGTGTTGTCAGCTTTGGCTGTTTTCACTTTGTTAGCTTGGTTCCAAAACCAGTGTCCACTGTCTACAGTCTGCATTCACACTGAAACGGAGCCTTTCAAGTCACAGGCAGCAACAAATTGCAGTCAAATTGTTACAGATTTTGATGGCAGCATGTTGCAATGCCAAAGTCATGATACTACCACATTTGTCAGTACTGAATGAAATATATCTTTATAATCCTCTGTAATCTTGGTTCACTTAGTGTCTTGCAGTGCTCTTACAGGATGATTCTGTTTGCAAGGAGATTTGATGCTTTCTTGGAATTCAATCAAAATTAGGTATCAGGATAATGTCACTGTGTACCTTTGCAGCCTTCATGTCAAGAGCATGCCTATGATTGCTTTAAAGTGCTTTCTAACTTGGTTTTGAAATTGTCATCTTCGCACCCAAACATCTAATCCCAAACTTTGTGATCTTCTAGTTGTGGTCGGTCATCCTACTTTACTGTTGAGTCATAGTAGCCAGACAGAGAAATTGCCAAAACTTGCCCAAGTGTTTGTTTGCATTGGGAGAAAGTATGTGAAATGTGTTAGTACACTGTCTGTCTTGCAGTGATGCAAAGCTCAGAGAACCAGCTCCTCAACAAGGTGATGCAATGTTCATTCTCAGTCATCCTCTATATAAAAAAAAGTAGAAAACCTGCTGTTATTCAGTTCTAAGTCATAACAACATATAGTCGCTTTGTCCACAATTCATTATTTTCTGTCTACCTTCATAGGAACGCAGTATTTCAGCAACACATAAAAATGAGTTTCACATTGCTATAGAAGAACCCACATTGCTATAGAAGAACCTTTTTTGTCTAAATGGTTTCATAAAGAACCATTAACATCTGTAGAACCTTCCAGTTTCACAAAAGGTTCTTTGTGTTGAAATAAAGTCCTTTAGATTATAAAAAGGTAAGAAAGTCTTTGTGGAACCAAAAATGTTTAGTTTTTTTATGACATCACAAGTGAAGGGCCCTTTAAGCACCTTTATTTTTAAGAGTGTAATTTAGCTGCTTTTACAAATGTGACAAGCGGATTTTAATAATGTTTGTTTTAGAATAAAATGAGAAAATATCTTGAGCTTGTGCTCACCACAAACCTTATTTAATTTCTGGGTTTTGGCTTAAGAAAATATGTCATCCCTGCAGCACTCCTTTGGTTTGCCTTCTAAATGCAATTTGGTTTCCTAATTCCAAAAAAAGACTATGTTCTTACTCTCAAAAAATTGCTCAAAGTCCGCCAATCAGATAAGATCTTGCTAGATTGAGAAGTTCAGATGGTCAGTAAGCAGACTGTGGGTGGTCCTGGACGTGCTGCCTGCAGCTGAGACCATTCAGTACAGAGCAATCTTAACTTCATCTACCAAAAAATTTAAATGCAAGAGAGAGAAGCTATGTTGAAATAGATGCTCTTGCAATCTTAGATGCATTTAATCAACCTTAATTTTGCAGCTTAAACAGCCAGTAAAAGAGCTTCATTCCCACAGCACAATCCTCCCTCTACACACACACATACCAGTACAGTAAGTTGATGCTTTAAGGTATGACTCTCCTGGTGTTGAGTTTCTCTCTGGTAAGCTCAAGGTCGAAGGCTTTAGGCTACAGAATCTGTCCCCCAATTGGCTTCAGACAAACAGAGCCCCTCTCACCTCCTGTGACGGTCATTTGACCTTGTAGCATATCAGCTCATTAGGGGAAATGTATATAAATAATTACTATTATTTATCAGCTGCCAGTAGTAACTGTAGCAGAATTACCATCAACTAGTCTGTTCATTCAGCAAACATGTAGTGTAAGTTC
>JAUMHI010000054.1:19000471-19033133 GCA_032359435.1 Enteromius unitaeniatus | reverse complement strand
CCCCCCCACAAAAAAAATAATCATAAAATAAATAAATAAATAATAGCAACTGTTTTCCATGTTGACAAAAAATAAGCATATTAAAATGATTTATGAAGGATCATGTAAGTCTGAAGTAAGGGTAAAAATTTAGCTTTCTAAATTTAGCTTTAGTTTTTTCCCCCATTTGAATTGATTAATATGTATATAAAATGTTTTTATTAATACTTTGTATTTATAATATATAATTATGTTTTTTTTATTAAAGACTTTTTAATACATTAACATATGGCCCTCGGCTCTCAATCACGAACTAGACATTTAAAGTGTCAGATATCATAAAGTAGTTTTAAAAACTGATGAAAGGTGTTTTGCATTACAGTGCCTTGACACTGAAGTCATTCTAGTTGCACATATTTGAGTTTTTGAGTAATGATGTAAGTAATGATGACTTAATCTCCTAACCAGTAGAAACAGGAAAAACCGGACATCTTTCTTATTAGACACTTCCACATTCTGAATCCTGCGCTGATTGAACAGAAACAGTTTAGTATTAAAACATCTATTTAGCTATCTAGCTAGTGATTAGAGAAACTGATATGATAAAAAACAACAGCTCGGGAAAATGTGCAACACTTTGTACCCAGTAACTGCACTGACTGCAGTAATTTCGTCACAGCTGTGTGTACATTGGGGGGAAAAAAGGTGTGTGCTTGAGACAGGCTTATCTTCTGCACTCAGTCAGAACAGTCAACTTCTGGAGGAAACAGACTACAGGAGAAATGGCCACGGGGCGTTGAGTTGAGCTCTGCAGTCACGCACAGGCACTTTATCATGAGAGGTGACATTAGACACTGCTGGAGCTACCTGCTTAAAGCTTTGCCTGTTGTCAGTGTTTCTGATGGCCTGGCTGATTAAGTAGATCCCACAGACTAGTTTACCTGTGCTTCTTTCAATAAACAGGAAGAGCGTGAGAATGCTAAAACCTTGAAATATTCAAGTGGCATGTGAAAAACAAAGAGAAAAGGTTTTCATTTTGTGCACTTCAACTTCATGCATTTCAAAGGAATTTGTCAGCATAACAATTTAACAACTCTATACTACACTATGGAAGTCAATGCATTCTTCAATATGTCTTATTTTGACTAGACAGAGATTTATGACCAGAAAGAAATTCATAAATGTTTGAATGTGAGTAAATGATGACATGGTTTTCATTTTTGAGTAAACTATTGCTTTATGGGAAAACTGGAGTATGCATTAAACAGCGTTAATATAAATTAGGCAATGAAGCAAAATATTAATCATTAAGAAAAAAAGAAATGTTGTAATTTCAGCTGCATGTGATATTGTGTTAAATAGTAGGTCAGTGAAGTATACAGTAGAGTACAGCTACAGTGTCTGTCTGTCTACAGTATTTTTCTGTCTGTCTGTCTGTCTGTCTACGGTATCTTTTTTTTCTGCCTGTCTACAGTATCGTTCTGTCTGTCTACAGTATATCTGCGTGTCTGTCTGTCTGTCTACGGTATTTTCATCTGTATGTCTGTCTGTCTATCTGTTTGTCTGTCTACAGTGTCTTTCTGTCTGTCAATCTGTCTGCCTGTTTACAGTATCTGTCTGTCTACAGTATGTGTCTGTTTGTTTGTCTGTCTACAGTATCTTTTTGTCTGTCTATAGTATCTATATATCTGCTTTTCTATCTGTCTTGCAGAAAATAAGGACTATAGGTTATTGTGACTATACAGTGATGGTTCCTGAAACAAATTACAAATTGTCAGTAATTTGGCCAAGGCCACCAAAATATAAAGTATTTTTGTCATTGTGTGAGCCACACTGGTCAAAAATATTTAATTGTTTTTTTTTTTTTCACCATGACAGTTAACCATGGAAATTAAAGTTTAATTAGAAAAAAAAATGTTGAGTCGATAATACATAAAAATGTATACAAAGATTAGTATTTTTACGTTTATTTTTGTATGAATATATTACATGTAAAGTGACATCTTGCTTGTACAATTACTGTTATTTTTTATATTTCTAATGCTACCACAAATACACAAAACTAGGGTTTTGAAAACAGTCTGTTCCTTTATATCTTTATATCTATTTCATCTGTTGAGGGAGAGTTATGAGTGAGGAGAGGTGTAGAGATGGACAGAGAAAAAAATTAATAAATATTTTATTTATATATGTATTTTTAGAATTATTTTATTTCCAGTGCTTCAAATCTATGAACCACTGGATATGTTTTCAGAAAATTATAAAATTATAGATTATTTATTTAAGACTTTATTTTTTAAAGATTTATTAATTTATTTTAATTTTTTCAGTTTTTTTCCCCATGGAACCCAATAGATTATCAATGATTACTCATTCTGCATCCTGTGAAATGATTCTGCAGTCAGACATTCTGATTTCCCTTCTTTGTTTGTCAGCGTTACGCTTACACTCAAACAGACAGGAATGCAAATGCATGCAAGCAGGATGTTAGTATTTATCCCTGCAGACTGTGTCGCTCGGTGTGATGGTGTCAGAGGGTTTAATCCAGAGCATCACCCTGTTGCTCTGTACAGGCCGGTTCCCCTCATTACAACACAAAGACCCTCATGACGCCACACTCTCCTCAACCTTCAGTTTCCCAGGAAAATGATAAAACCCCTCATTTCCCCCCCACAGAAACTCAAAAACATACTAAAACGATTGAAAAGACAAACAATGCTAATGAGTCTTTCGAAGTATCCTAACGACCCTGCAAATTAACAACCAATTGAGGTACAGCCTCCATCAGGCTGCACAGCTTTTTTTGTCTAGCCAACTGTTGCAGAGGCCCTTGCCAAAGCGTAGTCACTAGTCCGTGAAGGCGTCTCGCCATCCTGACACTAAGAGGGCATTTTCCCCCAGAATTTTGAACGGTCACCCATGTCAGATTTACATTCTTTTTGTTTCTTTTCTCTCCTTTCGCTTTTGAAAATTGCCATTGAAAAATGAGCTTTTTGGGGAGAATGTGCAGAAAGCCACATGGTGGTACGTGATCAACCGCATGACTGCGCTTTAAGTTCAGCCCACAATGGCTTTTTTTCTCCACCACGTGATGTTTTAACTGTTTTAAAGCAGAACTTGAGAATACATACAGTAGGTAGTGTACGTGTCAAAAGCCATTACAGTAAGTTACAGTAATTGAGGGAAAAAGCCAGGCTAGCTGTGACTTTACATGATTGCTAACATATATCTAATTGTCTGACTTTTAGAAAACAAGAGTATTACATTGCCAGTATGAACAGGGCTTTAATGAGTGCATGAATGCAATGTTGAAATTATAATAACAGGACAGTTATATACAGGGCAGTAACCATATTTATGGTACTTAGATGCCTTGATCTTTTTAGGGTTTAAATTGCATGATTACTACAATAATAGCTTGTGATTATCTTGTGATTGCCTTGCAAATTATTTGTTGAATTGAATTGAAATTAATGCGGTTTTGTCATGTTTATTTTAGTTATACTTACAATTATTTAATTAATTAATTTGAATGAACTTTATTTTTATTTATTTCATTTATTTTAAAAAAATATATTTTTTACATTTATTTTCCAATCAGAATATGAGAAGATGGATCCTGTGACTGTCCAGTTGTTTCCTGAATAATTCATCTGTGTTTGTTAAACACTTAACCATTCATGACGTGAGTCTAGATTTTACCCTATGAATTTCTTTCCATGGAACACAAAAGATATTTTCAGAATTTTGCTGAGAATATTGTGACTCGTCTTGTGTTCACTGGAAGAAAGAAATTCAAAGCTGCTTTGGAAACAACATTAGAGTGAGTAAATAATGACTAGATTTTAATTCTTGGACAAAGCGTCCCTTTATTGCTGTTGCCTGACAAACAGTCCCTTACACCTGTTTTGCCATCTATACCAAGCTCTGTTATGTTGCTGAACGCTAATCCAATTGAGATCCGGCTTGAACAAACCAAGTTTTTACGTGTCATTGGACTTCCACTCTTTACCTCCTTTATTTATCCAGCCTCCTTTGGAGAGGTCAGAGGTCAGCCAGTGCTCAAAGAGAAGTTCTGTTCCCCCACGATGAGACATGACGGCAGTGTTTTCATTAGCAGTTAATGATGACAGACAGTCATGCATGAGAGACAGCAGCCTGCAGAGTCACGCAAGGCTTCTGAGTCGGAAAGTGTTTTTTATTTTTTGCATGAAGAGCACAGACCTTCACGTCTGTGTTCTGTGCTGTTACGTCCCGTGATGTAAGTGTGTGGTGATTTGTTAACGATTATTTTCTTTTTCTCTCTCACTCTCTCTCTTATCGCACAGCGCTCCAAATCATCCGCAGCTGAGCCTAATTAGCAGGAGAGAGCGTGGAACGGACAATATAACTCGACAGAGAAGCAGAGCTCAGAGAGAGATCCCTTTCTGTTATCCTAACCAGGGGTGCGTTTCCCGAACAACGATGTAACTCGCTGATAAACCACCATAGTACGATGCATTGTTTTGGAAACGAACTAGCTACACACGACTGTTTCCCGAACACAGTCGCATCTCCGTCGTTTGAACCACGTTAGTTCAACAACATAGGGCCATTGTTAATGACGTCACACGCATGTCATGAAGATAAACCTTCTGCTATTACTGATTAGAGATCTCCAAGATGCTGCTGTATTGAACATGACACATATCGACTAATTTATTATTTTTGTTCACTGTCATTTTGCTTTATTTGATCTTTAAATCATCGCGGGGTCCCTCATACGTCATACTCCGAGGTTCCCTTAGCCTTTTGCACGCTTTTTATATTTACTTAGTAATGGAAGATAAAGAATGCATGTTAGTTTGCTTCTTGTGCCCAAGAGCATATTTATTAAAGCCCATATATCTTACTAACAAGAAACTATGCTTCTAACCACAGGTCCAAAGCTGTAGTTCAAACCACGTACGTTTGTGACGTTGACTGCGGATGTTTGTTTGAACTATGTTTTCGGGAAACACAGAATCATTGAACTAGGCTGGTAACAACAGAACTTGCGAACATAGTAGGCTAACTATGCGTTTGGGAAACGCACCCCAGCACGTTGTGTTTGTAGTGGAGCAAAAAGTGTAATCTGTGAAGCTGTTGTGTGAATACGTAGTGGTAGTTTAATCCTGGTGGAAGTTTAAACAGAAAACTATTACTAAATAACCATGATATACGGGAAGTGACCAACTTTATCCCCCACATATTCTTGGCTCACAAGTTTATTTTTGGCTACCATAGTTCACATACTTTATAGTTTGTCTTATATTTTTGGCTACCATAGTTCACATACTTTATTTAATTTAATTTTATTTTTAATTTAGATTATTTTTACATTGTTTTTATGATTTTTTTTTTATTGTTTCCCAGCATGCACTGTGAAATTAATTAAATTAGCACTTTCATTTTTTAATCGCTTGCCAATATTTTATTTTTTTTTGGTGTTGCTGTTTTTGCTATTTTGTAATGATCAGAGTTTATGTTTTGATATATGTTGAGATATTCCCCTTTTAAAAGATACTCAGTACTTAATTAATACTTAATTTAAACCAGTTTATAATTTTAGTTTAGTTTAAATTAAATGAAGAAAATAACCAAATTAATTAATAAATAAAAAATGTAAAAAAATATGTAGACATTAATTAAAAAATATATTGAAGTTAAAATAGAAAATCTTAAAATTAAATAAATTCAAAACAGTGACCAAAAACTATGATAGTATAACACTGAATAGTGGTTTGAAAGAGTGGTTGAGGAGTGACCTTGCATAAACTTATAAAATTTTTTAAATAAAATTTTATTTTATTTTATTTTTGCTGAATATTTTCCTTCACAGTATACATAAGGAGTATATATAACACAAATACATAAACTACACCTTGGAAAAGAATTCGACACATCTTACAAAACATGAAAGTATTATGCAGAGCTGATCATCCATCGCGTGCGGAGAGGGCAGAGATATGACTAATCATCATGGTAATTATTTCTGCACTGGCATGAATTCTGTTTTTCTCGTGTTTCTTCTCTCGTTATTTCTGTCTTGCTTTTGTTTCAAGGAACTTGCGTGACATTGAGCAGAGTGAGGAGGAGGGGAAAAAATCCCCTTTTGGCAAGACATGGCTTCATGCTGAATTTTCCCTACAGCTAGTAATATGTGAAGTTCTGCCTGCCCTCACAGTATTGTTTGAGGGAGGAATTCGTATCATTTCCTCTGGACTTTTTGTTATCATTAATACACCACTCTTTTTTGGTGGAATAGAGGATTCATCACTTTTTATGCACGGTAAGAATTACACTGACCTTTACGTGTAAAACAGTTCCTGGTGTTGTTGTTATTGTTGAATCTGGGTTCTCCAGGTTTATAGTACAGTAATGCACAGGGATCATGAGTGTGGTATCGCACCAGCAGCCTGGAAGAACAATGCTACAGTAGGTGAGTGCTGAAATTGCACGTACACACGCACGCTATAACCAGCTGGCACGAGTCCACGCCATCCCAAACGTCCAGAGTTCCCTGTGAAAACAAGCCACTTCCTCTCCACCCATACCCCCCCTCAGCAGGACGATAAGTTCAGAGTCTTGCAGCAGTGGGAAATCTGGCTCCAAGATAAAGATTGTAGAGTTTAATGAGAGGGCTGGGCTGTAGATATCAGAAGAGACAAAAGTGTGTACAGGTACCATGAAATTGCAAGGCCAATATTTCCAGATTCTGTAAACTGCTTTTATACCTTAAGAGTGATAGATATATCATTTCTTTATATGTAACTTGAACTAAAATGTGGGCAACTAACATTTCTCATTTTTGTTTTATTTAAATTGAAATACTAAAAGAACTAAAACATATTTTGAGCTATAGTTAAATAAAATTAAATAACAAAAACTAAACAAAGTTTTAATTTGAATTCTAAAATAATGGGAATTAATTAATAATAACAAATTAACTACTAAAATGTCAGCAACTAATGAAAACTATTCATGCTATGTTTAGAAAAAACCCAGAAACAATTAAAAACGACTAAACTAAATTAACTCAGACCCAACAATTGAAACTTTAATTAAAATTAAAGTGAAAACAAGCGTCATATAAAATACATTTAGTAAAACTATGAACTAAAAGCAAATTATTAAAGCATAGCTGATACACTATATATAAAAACACTAAAGCCGACAGTAATGTAATCTACACAGAACTCTGAAAATGTGTCTTCATTTATTGAATATTCTATTCAGATTATGTTTTGGCTGGTAAAATTGTAGTCTTCTTAGCTCCATTTAAAAACATGATGAAACTGAAGTAACAACAGATGTTTTCTGTTGAAAGAAAAAGATTGAAGTTGAAAACTTGTTTCTATCCATTGGTTGTGGATTGGCAGATCTGAATGACCACAGAAGTCCAGTCTACCTTACCAGAGTGGATGGCTGTTATTTCACTGGTATTACGAGGTCTATTTTTAATGAAACATGAACAGATCAGTCGCTTAAAATAAGCTCAAAAATAGACATGTAGAACATAGATGCCAAATTGAACAAATAATCCCCTATTCACAGGTTTTCCTTCAAAATCAAACTAAAACGGTGAGGAAAGTGCAGTGATTGTTTGAGTTGTATTATGAGATTGAGTGCAGCTGTGCTGATACATAGTACCTGCACACACAGGCACTAATGAGCGAGCGTTCGGCTTCACTGGCTGTAAAATCTTTCTCATGTCCCACTGAGCTGTTAAGGAAACATGAATCTCTAGCAGCAGGAGCCAGGCTGCTCAAGCAAGACCATCTCACGCTGTTGCCAAAACACGGCAGGAATGTCACCGGCACTTAGACTAGAACCACTGAATATGAATATTACTGTAGATGTCAAAGATGATTTGCCGAAACACTCTGAAGGACAGTGACCTTCATCTAACCCACTGAAAACATGCAGGAGTGATGAAATTCCAGTTGATTCATGTCTTATGGGATGAAGGTGAAGTACTGCATCTTTGTAAGATAGCAGCAGGTTACTAATGGCTTTGCACATGGTAGTAGATCACAGGATTAATGGCTTGTACTTTTCAAGACTTTAACAGATCACATTTGTATTATATTATTTATCATTATATACATTGAGAACCCCTGCCTTATACCACCCAACTTTAACGGACACTGTGTATGGACCATGTAAATTGGAACACAGCTCATGCATGGAGCTCTCTTATAAAGAGCTGATTATTAAAATCAGGTGCGTTAACAAAGAGAGACATGCAAAATATGCAGAGCGGGGGACGCGAGGACCAGGATTGAGAACCGCTGGTGTAGAACCATCTCAACGATGATCAGAAAAAATGGACAGCACCTTAAATATATGAGTGTCATATAAAGGGTCTGAATACTTAGGACCATGAGATACTTAAGTTTTTCTTTTGTAACAAATGTGCAAAAATGTCAACAATTTTAGCAAATGACTGCAATATAACAAAGAGTGAAAAATTTTATGGGGTCTGAATATTTTTCATACCCACTGTATATATATTTTATATGTGCACAGTATATAGATTTATGTCTGTCTGCTTAAGTTTATTTGTTTACAGGGACAATGCTCATTAATAAGCATAACAGTAAATGTGTCAGAATTAGCCAAGAAGGCAAATTGTCTGTTGACCCTTGACAGAAAGTTAAACGATCACCCTAAAAACAAAGACAGAGCATTATATATAAATGGGGAAAAAAGAAGTAAAAAACAAAAAAGAAACATAAACATAAAAAAAAATATTTAAATGAAAAGTAAATTAAGTGAACATATGAGGGTATACAGTATGATGTGTATACTTAGCAAGATTCTCTAGTATTGAGTATATTGCGAGTAAGAGAATTACAGACTTGAACAAATATATGAATGCAATTTTAAACATTCTATTCACAAATGAAATAAAATAATGAATGGCATTTTAAAATACTTCACGTTCATTAATTATATTTTAAATTATATAAAATCTAAAAAAAAATAATAAAATATATAAATAGAAAACAGTTCTTTTAAATTATAATAATATTTCACATTATTACTGGTTTTACTGTATTTTTGACCAAATAAATGAAGTCTTTGGTAAGCATAAGACTCTTCTTTAAAATTGTACTGCCCCAAACTTATTTTGGCTTTATTTGTATGTTTTATATTTTATTTTCCATGTTATTACCCTTTTATTTTCTTTTTTAATTACATGTTTAAATACATATATATATATATATATATATATTCATCTCACATGTTATTCTGTACCATCATATAGGGGTACAAATGGCAGGTTTCATGTGAATATGCACATATAACATATTTAATGCTTTCATGGATAGATAATGTCATTGAGTTTTTAAGACCGAAGGGATGAAAGAAGTATTGGACCATGACCCTTTTGTTTGGGTTTTTGCATTCCCAAGTCCTCCAGAAGTTCTATGCTCTATTAATTCTGATATTTCTCTAATTAGATCAGTCATTTGTTTTGTCGCTGTGGACTGCAGATCAGTCCTTCTGTTGTGAAATGAAAAGGTCTCGGTGGAACAGAAGCTGCCCCTCGGCGGCCCCAAAAACACAAACCCGAATTCACCTCACTGCAGACCCTCTGCTCACAAACACATAGACGTGGTTTACGAGTTTCATCCTCATTAAGGCCTATTTCTGTTGTGTTTTCTATAAAGCACAGAACTTTTTCTTTTTTTTTTAAATCAATTCATTTTTTTTACAGATCAAGCTTTAAATTTATCTTTTGAAGTTCACATGGTTCACATGAGTTCAAAAAATCTTAAATTATACCTGGGAAAAAAGTAAAAAACTAAATGGTTTTGTAAATTATATTAAATTGAAAATTAAATATTACAATTTTATTTATTTATTCTATTTTTACCTTGTTGAATTCTGACAGTAAGCATGTTTGAGGTCGGTCACCTCCGTAACGGTTGCTAGGGATGTATTTGGTTGCTGTGTTGCTTCAGTGAGTGAGAAAGGAGAGGTGTTGCCACAGGTAATGTGAACAGGAGAATGGCTGAGCTGTCAGTCTGGATTATATGTGTCTCGCTGCACTTTGATGTGCCGTGACCGTCTGAAGCACTGCACACACACTGCTTCCTGCCACTGCTGTGACTCTGTGTTTATACAAACTTTCTTAAGCCAGCAAAGATTAGATATCTCACAGATGGCAGCCATGATGTATTTGCATGCTAATTATCATGCTGAAAGCCGTTCCAAGCCTCTGTGATTTTCTTTCTTCCTACAAAAATGAAAGGAATCCTGATGTTGTCCTGTTTAGCCTCACCAGAGGCTGCCACGGTTAAAAAATGACTAAAATAATGTACATTTTCATTTTCATTTCAACTCAACTCAATTAATCCAAAGATTAAATGTTTCAAACTTCCTAAATTATAGCAGTTTCAATGATGTGAGCATAGATTTTGTGCATAATCTGTAAAACCCATTTCAATCTGCATCATCTGATCTAGTCTAAAAAAAACATTTTTACATTTAATAAATGTAATTAGATTTTGAATGTAAAAACATTTTTGAATATGATATATGTATATTCATAGTTCTTAAAATAAAGTTTTACCATTGTGTTAATTTAATGTTTTATTTAATTTTAATAATATTTCTATGTAATAAATGTTTAATAAACTTTAAATATTAATTTTGTTAATTTAAATTATTTAATATTTTAATATTTACATTTTATTTATTTTTTTTACACTAAAAAATTAAAATATATAACATATAAATATTTTATCAAATATATAAAACAAAATATTACACTTTTAAAGCCTTTTTTAATTAAATGAATTTAATTCAACAACAACTTAAATACATTTTTCTTTTAAATTAATAATTATATATGTTTTGTAATTTATTTTATGGAAAATGTGCTCAAATAAGCAGATCTGCACACTAATTATTCTATAAATTATGAATGCCACATGAAAGACCTTCCTTTAGTCTTCATTGATGTGTATTTTTATGATGTGCTGGCGGAGGGCTGTATCCGTGTGTGTAAGCTCTGTGGATGCTTTGTGTAGTTTACACTAACTTGTACAAGCAACTCAGAGTCGGTGTCAGTGTGAATGGAACACACCAGACTGGATCGACCAGATGAGGGGGAAGAGGCAGTTCGCTCACATGCACACATACAGCAACAAACACCCACGATACTGCTTTCTAGGATTACTGTCTCTTTTTTTAGCAGGCTTCGGTCACTGTGACCATGTGAACAATGCAAGATAATGTGCCAGAAGATCAGCTGCACTGCTCTGTTTAATTCAAGCATGTGAAAGTACGTTGTGAGTCACACAGGCAAAACCTTACTGTATTGTTCTTGCTCTTTGTCACTGAAGCTGAATTCAAGTTTCTGTCGTGCTGGTATTGTCTCAGTATTGCCATCGCTCCACCCTAGCAACTCCTTAACAACCATGCTCTCACGAAAAGCACAGAGGAGAGGAAATGTAACTTTGTGGATCTTAGAGGTTTTGTCTTATCTTCCACATAAATTAAATATTGATCAGCTTGATTTATGAATTTAAATTGTACTCACAAAATGAGAATAATTTCAAATAAATAAAATCATTTTAAATTAAAAATGTTCCACAATTATTTAATAATTTAATAAAATGCAAAATTTAAGAATTTCATTGGTGCTTTTTTATTGTTGAGGTAAGACACTAGTTCAGTCTGTGTGACACGCTGCTGTCAGTCAACTATTGTGGGAGTGGCCTCTGTCGGTGTGACGCCAGAAGGGGCAACTTTATTAAATTAAAAGAAAACTACTGGGTGCAGTGGCGGTTCAAAATTGAATTACTCTCTGGGCGAGACCCCCTCTTAGCGCTCTTTTTTTCCCTCACTTTTAAAATTTCAAATAACATCAGAAAAACATTGATTTTGAATAAAATTGAAAATAAAGTATTGGGTAGGGTTAGGGAGGGCTTTGTTTTCCCAATAAAGGTTTCAACCATGGCATCTATTTAACAATGTGAATAATAAAAAAAAACATTTACACTCAATAAGTTGCATTCTGTTTTATAATGTACTTCAATACTGAGGTGCAGATAATTGTCACTTGCAATAAGTGTTATAAATATCAGAAAATGCTATGTGCACTTGGTGTAAATAGCCGCTGCCAAAAAATAATGATCCCAAAACTTATTGTCCATGTGGAATTGTCAGATATGAAAATTATGTAGCAATAATTGATTGATGTTTGATGCCGTGAATGATAGTATATGCTGTTATGTTTAAAGATTTGCTTAAATGTGTGATTTGAAGAAATATTTCAAAAACAGATTTATAGTATTCTAAATTGATTCTCAATTATTGAAATGACTAGACTATTCATTATGTTTCATGTTTTATACCTGATTTTTATATTCTACTGCAAATATGTATTGGTGTTGTATTGTTGTTTATAAAGGATTAATTATTAATAAATACATTTAAAAAACACCCCCACACACAAAAACACTATTCCTAAAGCCATGATAAGCGGTTTGTGTTGAAAATGACCAATCACAAGAGATCACGGAGAGATCTGATGTTTGATCCCCGCCTCCAAAGTGTATTTGAGGAGCGAGCAGGGGTTGAGCACTTGATTTTGAAACTAGGCTATTTAAATGCCATAGTCACAGTGCTTAGTGCTTAGTGCTTGTGCTGTCCCCCCACCTCTCCAAAAATAATTCTGCCCCGTTTGCCCATGCTTAAAACCGCCACTGACTGGGTGGATCTTTATAATTGTAGGGTGGTTGTGTACACACACACACACACACACAACACACATTTCAGTTCAAACAGCTTGGTGCATGTGGCACCAGATGACCCCTTTAAGGGGACTGTTCCCGGTTCTGGCTAAACGAATTAATGCAGCCTAACAATCCTATAACGGATTTGATTAATAGATGTGTATAAGTGTGTTAAGTGAAAGCCAGAATAAAGGGATCAAACTGATTTTACAGTTTTAGGTTTTATTTGGGTAATAATAGAAATATTTCACTATTAATTGTTTGATTCATTCATGAATTATTCATTTAAAAATACAAAATAGCAACATTTTCACTCCTGGACATTTTGACGTCATTGTATCTAGCAAATTGCCATTTTCTCCTGCTGCAAAACCACACTCTAGTTATACTGTATTGTTAAGATGAGCAAGTACAATACTCGCTTACTTGCTAAATGAACTTTTATGACCTCTGCCTCTTATTCAACAACACAAGTGCCATATCCCATTTCACTACAGTTACACAGACACAGGCAACAGGCTCTTCATTTTTAATTTAGTATTCTCATATTTATCTCTTATTAATGATTGTTAAAGTGGTAATGTGCTTCATTGCTGTTCAACTGATGTTTGTTTTTATTAGTTTATTTTTATTTGTGGCTTATAAAAAATATAAAATTGTATTATTTATTTATTCCACCTAATATTTAAGTTTTGTCAACACTTTTGAGGGAATATACATATTTTTTTTGGCCCTTTTTTGCTTGATTGCTTATTTATTTGTTAATTTATTTAACACAAATGTATTTATTTTGTTTGTTTGTTGCACTTGTTTTATTTATTTAATACACCTATTCTAAAAGTCTTTTAACCTATTAACAGAGAAATATTTATTTATTTTAAGTATTTTGTAAGACTGACTGTAGGCCTTGTGATCGCTCTTATGTTTTCATAACAAGTTAGTTTCATAACAAGCTCCTCAAACAAACAAAATTATAAGCCTTTACTTTTTACAGTTTACTTTCTACTTTGCATCAAGTTTACAGTCATATTTTGTAAACATGTTTCGTATTATCCTCTGATTGTTTAATACTGCCCTGCCTCTAGGATTAAGGTTTTGATTTCTGGCCAGCCAGTTTCCGTAGCAACAGAGGTAAATTTCTGCTTTAATTTACAGCAGGATGATAAATTCTGGTGATGCATTGTTGTTTTTTCTGTGTTTGTGTGTTGCTATTTGATGTCAACATTGAGGATTTTCGGCTTTCATTAGTATGTGTATTTGTCATTAATGAATCACGCCACCTGAACTAAAAAAAATGATATTAATGCTGCATCCAGCAGCAGGGTACATTTATGCATAACTTTTTTATGCATTTTTTTATTTGGCAGCAGAAGCGTATTACATGCTAATCAAGCGATTGGGATTTTGTGCCATTCACTTAATTTGCATAATTACTTGCATAATTACTTTGCTGAATCAACTACTAAAACAACAGACCGTGCATGCAAATAAATAACGCAGTCATTGGGCACAACTGATCTGTTGTGAATTTCCCCTCTAATCTAATAATATACTGCTCATCTGTAATATATTTTCCTTGCAACCAAGGACTAAAATAGATGGCATTTGAAGAGCTAGCTCTTTTATGTAGATCTAAATGCCACCAGATCTTCAGATAATGGACTTTCCGTGCACAAACCTTTGCAGAACGTTCTTTTTGAACGTTGCACTCATTTTGTATTGCATCGTTACTACTAGCTGGTGTCTATCCATCCTTTCCAGTTTCAGTGACAGCTCCTATTATTCCCCTGACACACGTCTTTGAGAGAGATTCCAGCAGATATTTTGTTTGTTTTGGACAGATCTTCTCTGGGGTGAAGACTGTATGGACTTGTTGGTTGCAGACAATGTAAATTTTGGATGTAAGAAAATGCAATCTATCCTGATGGTTGCTAGAGATCCCTGTGGTGCCATTTTGTCTGTGTCTATTATCAAGCGATTTACAACTTCCTGGTATTTTGTTATGTCACCCTAAAGAAAAGAAAAAAGGCTGAAGCTGATGAAAAGACAGGTAAATATGAGCCGAGGATCCAGTTTCATTTTGATATTGATTCACACGCAAGATCCGTCTTGTGTGCCTGTGTGTGCATACAGAAAATTAAGCAGAATAAAGATAAGCATCTGTACTTTATATTCATCTAAACAGATCATACCTCGGGAGTATGATTTGCATTGAGGGAAAGAACTTTTACATAAAATTTTCCATGCATATAATATGACATCATTTTTTCACATAAATAGACACTTTTGTTACAACTGTTCCTCATTTTATATTTAGCACAGTCATAACTGTTAAGTGTCTTATAAAATGCCCCAGTCATGTCACACTGGAATAAGAAGAAGGGCATCAGCTTCATGTTTCTTTCACTCAGAAAAAGATAAATGTCATTAGATGCCTTATTAGTGACCATCTGAAGCTCATAATGAAGCAGACAGATCAGAAGAACTCTAATCATGACATACACATTTATGGATATCATTTATTATAAAGTTTATAATTAATGTTATGAATATTGCATAACAGTAATATGAAATGTAATGTTAAATGTTCCTACATGTGACCTTCAGTAAGTAAATATTTTTTAAAGGTGTCTTTTGGTGCCACATGCACTTTTAGAAGCAATTTGGACTGAAATGTGTGTTGGACGTGTGTGTACACAATCACCCTACAATGATAAAGATCCACCAGTAGTTTTCTATTAATTTAATAAAAATAAGTTGCCCCTTCTGAAATCAAGCCATTCTCAAATTCATGTTGGTGTGTTGTCACACTGACAGAGGCCACTCCCACAATAGATGATTGACACCAGCGTGTCACACAGACTGAACTGGTGTCTTACCTCAGATCTGCCGAGCTCGTGAAGATTTCAAGGGGAAGTACACAGAACACAGTGATTTCTAAAGAGCTGTTTTTTAAAGTGTAAAATAAGCGTTTTAAACTGTTTTTGAGAAATTTTAAAACAAACTATATTACAAGCTATCCATTAAGACCCTAAAGAATCATATTAGCTTGTGGAAAATTGGCTTTGTATGACTCATGTCTATTAATCATGTTAATGATACTTTTAGTCATTGAATTAATTACATTTCTAATTTCCTTTTCTTCCACAGAGCAGGTCACAGCTGAACATGGTATTGAAGGATAACTGTGGTATGCATGGCAGGTCTTGCTGGTCTCTTCATCTGGATCAGTGCTGGTGTTTGTAACGGTGTGTTGTTGTTGGGTGTGGAGGGTGTAGTTAATGTCTGTAAGCCCATCTGGTTTATGATGTGTTGGTATCCCTCTCACTCCATGACTCTAATGGAAACATTGACTCAGGTAATCAACAGCCTGAGGAGGGAGAAAACAGCCAGTGTTCAGCTGGAGTGACTTCAGCGTTGAGTGATATACAATCACTAATCATAAAGGATGCAGGAATTTCCTGTCTACATTCTCAGTCTCTGACTGAAGGCCTCGTTCACTTCTGCCTGTCCTGTGGAGTTTAATGCAGGGGCTGAAGTTCTCGGAGAGCTTGCTGAAGTGTTAATAATAAATAAGTTAAATGCAGTGGATGCCTACTAACCCAACTCTCTTAATCCTATAAAATCTGTTCTGACAAATTTAGATACATGGATTTAAAAAAGTTTGCTGTTGTACACAAACTAGGCTATTACATGCATTTCTGTCATCTAATTGAAAGTTTATACCTTTGTAGTAAGCTAATATCCTCTTTATAGAATTATTAACAGCTCTGTATTTTTGCTGTGAAATCAATTTTTTTTTTTTATTCATTTTTATAGCTAAACGATCACTTGCTAGACAGAAGCAAATTACCTTTACGTTAACTTGATTAACTTGCATAGCGCTGAGATAGTAGTAGTACAGTCAACGCGGTTGCCCCTCCCCTTTATGTTGGGTATAGGACCTAGTTGAAACACTCAACTGCAGCTTTGGCAGCGAGCCAGCATGGTGGTGCCACATTCAGCATCTCCCTACCCACATACAAACAACACTGAGATTGTGTAATATGGTTGGAAATAAGGCAGCAAAACATGTTGGTGCTTGAAAACATAGCCGGCTTGAGAAAGCGGGAATAGATAGGGGAATAATATTTAATTTTATCACTTGGTGATTAACTCATAGACATAATAGAACAAACATGAAATCAAACAGTCACATTAGACGACCAAGTCGAAACCATGCATTGAAGCACCAGGCTGGGGCGTGTCTTTAAGTGACTCGAACATCCAATGACTGCTCAGGCTTCTCCTCATGCACTGACAGAACGTGAGGTGCAACAGAAGGAATGTCCAAATTATAAAATATTGCAAAAGTATTGTGAGATGACCAGCCCGCAGCGAAGCTTAGCCCAGGCCCATGATGACGCCAGGCTCCTAGTGGAGTGGGCATGTACACCTATCGGGCAGTCCAGTCCCTCTGAGTCGTAAGCTAGGAGCATAGCATCCACAATCCAATGATATAGTCTATGTTTAGATAGTGAGTGCATACCTCCCTGGCGATTGATGTATGCCACCACCGCCGTGTTGTCCGTTTGAACAGCTTCCATCTCCAAGCAATTTATGTGCCAGCGCTTCTGTTCTCCAGTCCATGCGCCGAATGCCGGTCTGCCATCACAGAGGGCTCCCCAGCCCGACAACGACGTGTCCGTTCTCTGCTCGTATAAAGCTGCTCCAAACCAGAGCGCTTTGTCCCTTCTCTCTCTTCTTGTGGCAGGATTCGGCTCTGTAAGCACAGCTGCAACAGTCTCATATGCAGCAAGCCCAGCTGGCATGCGGAGGCTGCAGCTGCCATTAGACCCAGCAATCTTTGAAAAGTTTTCAAGGGAACTGTCCTGCCCAGGACGAAAGTGGCCAGTGTGTTGCGAATCAACTGGATTCTCTGCCTCGATAAGCATGCGATCATTGTGCGCTAATCCAGAACCATACCCACAAAAGTTATCGATTGGCATGGGTGAAGCACGCTCTTTTGCATGTTCACAGACACACCCAAATGTGCTAGATGTGCAAAAAGCCTGAGCTTGTGCTCCTCGAGTATGCTCCTAGATTGAGCGATAACCAGCTGCATTCATGCACATCGTAAACGTATGGGGGGCCAGGGCCAGCCCAAAGGTTAAAACTTTGGGGACATTTGCATCTGGAATCTTGGGATGTCCCGAGCTTATATTTCGCAAAACATCCTCAAAGGGGGAGGTTTCGCTTATATTGTGGGCACCCGGAGGAAAAGAGCTCTTTTGATGAGGTATGTAATGATTTATGTTTATTGGAACAGAACACATCGGTTTCAACATTTAAACACACATTCTCGGGGTTGTCTTCTGTCCGCCGAGTGAACTCGCCAAAGCGAGAATGCACTCTTTTTGCAGCTGGTCCATCTCCGTCCACCGCGCCCTTTTCCTCCTGGCACGAACATCAGGAACGCTGTTTTTTCTTCTCTCCAGGTCGTACCTGCTGACGGGGGGAACGGCTTCGATCCGAAGCAGGACTTCTTAAACTGCCTCTGACGAAGCGGTGGCTCAGGCTCGCACTGCACACTCCACTCCAGACCCTGGGCTGAAGAGGACCTGGATCTAGACCTGGGAGGGACAGATGCTGCATGTCCTGCCAAAATATACGCCTTTTCAGCGATGTGAGCTGTGGCTCGACATGTCTCAGAAGGCAATGAAGCGGTTTCCCAGCCCCATGATGGGGATAAATGAGCTGCAACGGCGTCCTCAACGGTGAGTGAGGAGCTGAGATCCTTGTGCGTGGGCTCGGGCTGAATGAGGGGAGCGCCACGAATGTGTGAGCTCTTTGTGGAGCTCAAGGAAGAAAGGGGCAGTTCTCTGCGGTGCATCCCCTTGGCGGCTCGCGCCGAGGAAAGATCCGGCTATCCAACGCCTAGACGGCTGCTCAGGCAATGCCCAGTTCAACTTCAGGTCAGCCACCGCCTCTGTGAGGATGTTCAACAGCTCAGCATCCAGTGAAGTTGAGGATCCCGCCTCAGAGGGAACCTCTTCAGACCAGGCATCTGGATCAGAAGTGTTGGTGCTTCTGCTGGAGGGCGGGAATTCTAGTCAGCATAGCTAAGCGGAGGCTCAGGTGCATGAGAGCAACGTGTGCGTTGACATCTGCCCCTCAGAAGAGCCGATCTGCAGTCGAGGTCCACGGCTCGAGGGCAGCAAACGGGGGAGATGCAGGATCCAGCAGGCCACTGTTTCGCACAACAGTCAGCCTTGCACAAAGAATCTTGATTGGCAAATCCTCGCAGACTCGACTATCCGATCCTTCCAGTGCCGCCTCTGCATGGGCGCGGGTCAAACACAACACACAATCCTTGTGCGCATCTGGAAAATGAATGGGCCCACCACACATGCGGCAAAGAGACATTTTTCCAAATTCTTGAAGTCCGTCGGAACGCACGAGCGGATCATTATGCATGTTTTCCAATTCGCAGTTCTGTGAGATCAAGTTGTGTCAAATACATAAATCAGGCTTTTGAGTAACATTTGTGTTATCTCTCAAATGACCTCGGTAAGACAGCACTATATTTTCAGAAAGCAGCTACTATTAATTTCTTTTGGTGTAACATTTGTCGAAAACAACAGCATGATCACTTCATTCATGTGTTGACTTTAGTGGCTACTGTAATTCTAAAATGAAAGCAAAGTTGCCACTTTCAGTGCAAGTGAATAGTACGACATTTTTTTTTATGATCGCTGATGATATCACTCTTAATCATATTGCTTTATTGCTAACAGTCACAAAATATTTAATCAATGCAATTTAATGATTTAAATTTGGCAATACAAGTTTTGACTCGCTGATTGCACAAAGACACAGTGGTGTGAGCCGAGGCAACATTTCCCTGCTGAATACAGCACTTGTGTTTGGGGCATGGTTGAAAGCAGGTGTGTAAGTACGCTGAGATTTCTTCCAAACCACAGAGTGTGTTTGTGTAACTGTAAGGTGCTAAAAATGGCGCAATATCAGCAGATCTTGTGTTACATAAATAACACATTGACCCAGAGTGCCACTATTCTGCCGTTGACAGTTAGGTTGCTGCTGCCAGTGTTCTTTTGGCTTTGTTTTTAATTTAATTTACAGTAGAATGCATCTGATTATGCTATATTTGATCTTCTAATTCAAAATATATTCATGTAAGAAAATATATTCATGTGAGAATAAAAGATCTGCGCCCTCATGCACTTGCTGGATGTGTTGTTGTGCAGGTGTTATCTGAGCTATTTAAACAGAAGGTGACCCGAACGCCGTGCTGTCTGTGGGGGAGGCTTGTGCTGAACACAGAGATCGCGTGTGACTGGAGACCTGACCACCCACTGAGCTCAAACGCAAAACAGCGCTGCGTGTCTCTGGAGAGGAGCAGCTAAAAGGTTTCCAGTGTCATTTCTCATGCACTTCAACACACGGCAAGCCATTTTAATGCCATCTTCCACTAGGAACAATTAATTAATTTCATTATCAGATAACTGGTCATTTCATTTTAATTTTACGCTAATTTCTGTTACCCCTGAACAAAGCAATTCAGTGCAAAATCTGTAAAACTATGATTGAAGTTATGAATATTACAAATGAAAGTGAAATGCAATATTCCTAATTGGCATTCCTATTTATACACTCTTATTCATAAAATATTACTGTATTATAGTTAATTAAAACTTAAATCATCATTACTTGGAACAAAAATCAATTAATGCATGTTTAATTTCAGGCAACAATTTTTTTTAGTCTCGTTAAGTAACATTGCTCATTTTGATTTAGATTAGCTAAATGCTAAAATTAGTAAAAATGTATTTAAAAAATATAAACCTTTTTATATAAATACAACTAATATAAAATGACCAAAACACATAAATTACTATTAATATAAAAATGTATTAATACATTTAAAAACTATAATATTACTGCAATTATATTAAATGAACACTGCTTACTAGTTTAAATTGCATAATTAAATACCATCTTTTTGATATGTGTTTTGGAAATATCCAATAATAAAATAAAAAATAATCCATTCATAAAAATATGAAATGCAACTCTTAGTCAAAATACAGTGCGTATAACTGCTATTTGAAATTGCATTTTCTTACATTTACTGATGTGCACCCATCAGAAGGCCTTTTTTAAATGGAGGCTAAATCAGTGAGCTGAGATTTGTTGCTGTAATTGCTGCAGTGTTTGTTTTGGTAGGCATCTGCGCTCTCTCATCCACTCCCTGAAACTTCTGTTTACAGAACGTGTTTTCAGAAGGAACGTTACATGAACAGGAATTGTTCGAACAGAGACTGGCATCCGTGCTATGAGCAGAATCTGCATGCGTGAGAAATGCTCCAATTTCTGATCGTGCTTAGAATGAGAGCAGAATGCAGTGACACATTTTTGCGTGTCAACGTTTGGCGCTGGGCCAGGTGCAAGTGCACGCAAGGTTACATAATGAGAGATCCGCCAGAGAGGGAGTGATAAGTGTCATCTCAAGTGGCATTTTGATGCTCAAAGTAACAATACATGACACTTCCTCTGGATACGCTAACTGCTCTCGATGTCTTCCTCTACATGCAACCTACACAGTAATCACCAACAGATAACATCTGCTCGCACAGCTCTTTTTGTCATAATTCATGCATCTTTTAAATGCAGATATCTCCTAAATCACGAAACTCTTTTCTCTGAACTAGCTTCTCCTTTATTTTGACTTTTGAAGGGATTTTAATGGATGTATATAGTCATACTAGTAACCACAGGTTAATAAGGTAACTTATGCACGACCAGAAAGTTTCCAAATACCCTTTGAACAGTATGTCATGTTCTAAAACCGTAACAATGTGTATTTCTTTTACATGATGGCTTGTTGGAAAAGCGTTCTTGTGCTGTACCTTAAAATAAACAGCACTTTGTTTCGCAATTTTGCATGTAATGCAATGATATTCATGTATCTATTGCTCAAGTTTATAAATGGGGTTACTGTATGTACAGAAAGATAGTTTATGCATCACAGTCTTTTAAAATAAATATAAAACCGCAAAAGCTTACTGTGAAAACTGTAAGTGCTCCTCGTGGTGAGTGAAGAGCCCTGAAGGTGTTTGAGTGTAAGGTCATACGAGGTAAGTTTGCACTAAGAAAATGCTGATGAATGGAATGATGGGTAATTTCTGCACTCAGCAAACATTCCGGGCTTTTGAGTGTATAATTGTGAAACAATGTGCTATTAACACAGCTAATGTGGTACATAAACACATCTAGTGTCTTATCAGTGTGAACATCCCAAGTTAATTGACTCCACTAGTTGCAAAAATTTCAACCTCTATCAGTTCTATCCTCAAAGGTGAATTTATTACAAATATAAAATACGCAAAACGTAGCCAATTACTATAAGAGTAGGCTACAGTGCAATAAACTTATATATATATTCTTTTATTCAGAATCCTCATGTTTGCGCTCCACAAAGGCAACACCACGAGGATGAGTAAAAGATTTATATGTTTCTGTGGAATATCCTCGAGTTTCAGAATGATTTCCTACAGGTTCTGCTTTCGTTCTCTACGATACTATACAGCCGCGTGCCACACAGGTGCTGTGCTGGCGTTCAGGTCTGTTTTAGTGTGAAGGAGATGTACTTCATTCCAATAACTAAAAGACCCAAACGTTTCAGTCTTTGGTCGTGATGGGCCATGAAGTTGAAGTTTGATTTCAGTGCACTCAGTAATGACCGGAGGCCCTCATGTGGCCATTACTGTAAGTGCAGTTCAATTGCTGGCCTTGGAAAGATATTCATACATACTCATGTCTATATAATAATGCCAAATAGGCAATAATAATGAGCGATACCCTTTTTCCCTTAAGAAAGAGTTAATGACTTGTATTTAATATTTAGCAGTAGGCTATTTGTCGATATTTGTAACCTTTGTGAATTCGTGTATATACCCTGTTGAGATAAAGAGGTAGCCTACCTGAAGACTATACTTTTTACACGTACACCAACAAGAGATGAAACCCTAGACATAAGTTCACACAGTTTCTCAAAGACCTGCACATGTAATCTGATAAGAACCTGAAAAGGAGCATGTTTATTGAGAGCAAACCATAGGAGCGAAGATTTTCACGTAACCTCAATTCGTAGCAGCCAAGTTGCACGTGTTCCTACATTCAGCTGCCGCTCAGATCCTCCTGGAAAGGGCTTTATCTCGAGTATTACTATAAAATACTCAAGCCTCTGTCGCAGAATGCAGCTATTAAAGTTACATTAAAAAAAATACATTTTCAATTTTAATATAGGCTGAATGTTTTTTTTTAAATGTTGCTGATCGGGTTAATAATACATCTTTATCACATTGAATTATCACATTAAGTTGAATGCTAAATAGATTTTTATTACGATTTGTTTACGTGCGAAAAAAAGACCGATTTTATGATCTTAGCATGTAACAATTAAATGTCTCGTAAATCAGCGTGTTTTTCCTCGGGAACTACATCTCCCAGAGTGCAATGCGACGTGGCGTCACAACACCTGCCTGACGTCAACACCGGAGTTCCGCGTGTTCGGATGTGTGGTTAATGTCCGTGAATGTGGAATATGATGGAAAGTCAAGGAGTTTCCTCGATTATATTTGACTTGGATAACACGCTGGTCGATACAGCCGGCGCAGGACGAATTGCCATTCAGAAGGTAAATGAATAATTACGGAAAATGTTCAATTACTTTTTGACGTTACCGTGGTTTTGGGGGCACGTATGGTATTATTTAACTAACTTTGAAGCATATATGCAAGTACCATTGTATTACAATGGGTTTGGACACATGCTATAGTATTACTGGACGTACATTTCAAGTACTATAGTATTACCATGTTTTTTCGACACATATATTGGCAATGACATAGTATTTTGTTTTGACGTGTTCTGAAATTATATATATATATGTTTATATAAACATACTCACATATATAGACACACACACACACACACACACACATATGTCGGGGCTATTGTGTCTTCCAGTCGGGCTACCAAAATCCATCTCAGCCCTGGGAGGAAAACTATATTTAAATGCTTTTGCATTCTTTCACAAATATGTTTGGGTAATTATGTAATTTTCGGGCACCGGGGAGCCACTGTCAATTAGGTTAAGTATATTTGAATTCGCGCTTGTTTTTTTACTTTCACTTTGTGAAGAACTTTATAGTCCTGTGAAACATGTTCGACTGATGTAGACTAATGTGTTTTATTGTCTGTGATTTCACCACCAACAACAACGCATCTGGCTTAACATTGCAGTTTCCATAACGTAAAATGTGTTATATAAACACAACGAGGCAATATATGGTATATGGTTTAATCATGGCTTCATTGAATAACACTGCACTCTAAGCCCATAGACGTTGATTCAACCTAAAAAAGTTATGGAAACTCGTTCCCCTAAAAAAAAGTTAATTTTGTCTTGTTGAACAAGCAAGAGATTTTACGTTTAAAGTACTTAACTTTTACATATAATAATATTGAAAACTTTTAGCTATTTGAACTAACATAATCTGTTATAATAACTAAAATGTATTCATTTAGGTAATTTAAAATACTAAATTGCACTTTAAACTTTCTTTAGCATTTACAATGCATAATAAGCCACCAAAAAAATACATCTTACAAGGATTTATTTGAATTAACGAATTCAGCATTTCACTTCCATGAAATGATTCCACCAACTTTCCTATGCTTCTTTGCCAAACTCTAAATAGGCACACTATGTACTCATATAGTTACACATATAGTTACACTTGAAAACTCTTATATATTTTAAAACATTATTATGTTCCATTAACATTTGCCTAGCTGTTTAATATAATATGTAAACATTAGCCAAGCTGTGAAGAGGCAAAAATGTACAAACACTGAATAGGCATAAAATGTACTGTTAAAATGTATTACTATGCTCCAAAAAACATTTTACAAATAGGCATAGTTTACATCAAATGAAGACGTGAAAATCTTATATGGCAAGTTGATTTGACAGTGCCAAATCTTTGCCTTTTAGCTCCTGATTACCCAAGCATAACTTCACCTGCTGAATGAAATTAAATGTCTTGGTCATACACTTGGGATAGTCAAGATACAGGGCATAGGTCAATCCAAAGAGAAGAACCATAGCCTGAGGCATATTCTCCAAATTGTCCATCACAACATTCCCTTCTAAAATAATTCCCAAAGAGGATGGATGAAGGTGGAAAGATGATGTGCCACAGCTTCACCTTCTATGGTTAGGATTCCAAGTGGTACATGCTGAAATGACTCCTCATCAGCAGAAGACTGGATATAAAAGTGGAAATTAGGAGAGAAAAAAAATTAGCCGTCTACTAAAAATACATAATGTAATACAATGCCTGTAAAGGGCATCAAAGGCCTGATAATCGACGATCCAATCTTTGTTTAATATTGACCAAAGATTTAATTCAAATATCCACTTAATTTATTATAATTTATTTTTTAATTTGGCCACCTTTTGGTAATAGAAATGATTCAGCTTATTTAATTTATTCAACAAATATGTGGACGTTTTATTTTGTGTGATTTCTGAATGCTTAAGACCATAAAATCAATCACACTGTATTAATAAAATCATATAGTTTCTGTCTAGGGCTACAATTGTAATTTATAAATAATTCAATGTAATTACAATTAATTTACAATATTATACATTAAAAATAATCTCTTTTTTTTCTTTGGGCTACCAAAAACTGAAGAGTAGATTTTGAAATTTTGCAATATTTACATTTTTTTAAAATATATATACAGATACATATATCAAAGTACCACGCTTTTTGTACACATGCCGTGGTATTTTAGTCTTGTAAGTTAGTAAGATATCAAAGTATCATGGCATTACTATGTTTTTTACTGTGCACACATATAATGTCAATGTAATTATCTTCTTTGACATAATCTTAAATCAAAGTTCCTTAATAATACCATGTTTTTTTGTACTGTGGTAATACTATGACATTGTTCTCCAAAAATATTTGGACACTTAACACTTGAAACTTAGTTGTGTGTTAAATCCAAACTACTATTTTTGCTGACCTGATGCAGATCTCATGTTTACATTTTGTTCTTTCTTTAGGTGTGTGAGCTGCTGAAGTCGACGCATGTGCAGGAAAGCCACATCAAAGACATCTGTGATCGCTTTTTACGAAAGCTTCTTCACGAATCGTTCGACCCATCAGAAGGAAAAACAATAGATAAAGTGAGGATCAATCACTGGTATGAAGCCCTGCGGGAGACGCAGGGCAGCGATCCTGATCCGGCTCTGGCCAACGGCTGCTATTACACGTGGAAGAACACACGATTACAAGTGCTGAGTCTTTCTCCTGAGGTTCGATCTCTCCTGGAGGAACTGCGGAAGAACTACAAACTGCTTCTGCTCACCAACGGTGATACTCAGACGCAGTGGGAGAAGATCAAAGCGGTGGGATGTGAAGGTCTCTTTAGTTTGGTGGTAGTCGGGGGAGATCGTCCTGAGGAGAAACCGGCTCGCTCCATCTTCACTCACTGCTTCGAGTCCGCAGGAGTCCGGCCGCAGGACTGCATCATGGTGGGAGATTCTCTCAGCACAGACATCCAAGGAGGCATTAATGCAGGAGTGCGGGCCACTGTGTGGATAAACAATAACGGTAAATCTCTCCCACAGGGCTCTGTGACTCCAGACTACACTGTTCCTAGTGTACTGAATCTGAATGACGTTCTGCTTGAATTGAGTTAATGTTTACATAGATTTCTAAGAAAATGTAAAAAATGTGAAGACTTATATTAGCGGTGTAGAAAAAGAAAAAACAATGGTCCTCTCTTGCAGCGGCCACCATGTTGAAGTCACACGATCAGCCAAATGACAAACTTGGAGCAGTTTAGGTGCAAGTAATTAATCTTTCTGGGAATAATATTAACCTCAAAATAAATCAGTGTTATTTCAGTGATCCACTAGACATCGAATGACACTGATTATGCAAATGCATTAGTTTTTAGTTTATTAAACAGGACATTACATTAATTATTACATTAATACATTATTAATTATTACATTAACTCTGTTCTGTTACCTGTATTGTATCTCTGTTATGTTCAGATTATAATTGCATTATTAAGATGTTAAAAGCACAAAATTACTGGAATTGTTATTACCTGGAATATTAAATATGCCAATACTTCCATTAATTTAGATTGTGGAATAAATCAATCGTTGATGATGTTGTCGTCTTTGGGTATTTACATGAATGCTAAAAAAGAAGAAAGGCTCTAGAAGCTTGCAAAAGCTTTATTGGATTTCAGTGATACCTAAAGTGCCCCTATTATTGGTTATGAAGAGTTTTGGGATATTTTGGGAGTCCTTGATAAGTTTACACAATCCACATTAATCCTGATGCTATTGATGAAAAAGATCTCACCAGTCCATTTTTCATGATACAAATGAAATATAAACACTCAAATGAATAAGGTGATATGCTCAGGCACTTTATTTCCCATCTATGCAAAGAAAGAAAAAAAAAAAAAAAAGTCTCACTTGATATCTAATTTGATTTTAACGTTCATTGCTGCCAGCTCTGCTACGAAGTATTTAAACACATAAGGAACTGACACAGTCTCTATAGAGTCGCTCTTGTTGCACAGCAAGCAGATGGTTTTCCGATGGCGTGTATTTGACCAATAAGGAGGCGGCTTTTCCAGAAGTGGCGACAGCAGGCTACCACAATCCATGCACACCTGCGCCACAGAGCGGTCTGAGCAATTAAAGAGCCGGTCATGGAGCAGGAACGAGGTCCCGTGAGCCAGCAGAGCGTCCCGCTCCATTTCTCCAAAACGGATTCCACCCTGAACGTTCCTCCCTCCCAGTGGCTGATTGGTCACTTTATCTCTCGCTCCTGTAGTTCTGACCTGAAACTTGTCAGAGACCATGTGACGCAAGCGCTGGTAGTAAACCACCCCGATGAAGATGTCCGCCTCGAGCTCCAAGCCGCTTATGCCGGAGTAGAGGTGTTCTGTGCCATAGTAGTTGTATCCTGCGGCTTTCAGCATCTCACCGAAGTGCTCGAGCGCAGAGTTCTCCTCTGAGAACTTGAATGGCGTGGCGTCGTGACACAAGCCATGGAGGGCCGCGGATTTTCCAGCCATGCTCTCAATGAGCATCCCGATGGTCATTCTGGAGGGGAAGCCATGCGGGTTGAAGAGGATATCTGGGGACATGCCACTCTCGGTGAAGGGCATGTCCTCCGCAGGCCACAGGCGGCTCAAAATCCCCTTCTGACCGTGTCTGCTCGCGAACTTGTCTCCTATGGTGGGGTTTCTGGGAACGCGGGTTGTGATGCAAATGCGCTTGAACCGGCCAGTGCCGGTGTCATTGCTGCACACCTTGATGTTGTCCACCACACAACTCTCCTGGTACCTGAGGAGAAACAGTGCCTCAGAAATGAATAAAATCTAAAGAAATACAGCTCAACTAAACTAAAATATCAAAACATCCCGTTAGAAGTAGCATTTTTACGTTGACTTGTTGCCTGGTGATGAGCTACATTTCCAATACTAAATTATTCAGCTTCTTATTTAAAAATATATTTCGTTATAATGGAAAAGAAACCTATAATTCACAGCAAAAATGTACTGAACACTAATCGGTAAGTGGTAATGGTAATCTTATCAACAAGATTAACAAAATGTATATTTTTAATAATTACATTATTTTAGTAACAAAACAAGCAACTAAAACAGTAGTTTTACAATTGTATTGCAGTACAATATATATAATACAATTACTGCAATACAATGTTACTGTACTTTATTTCAGTTAACAAAAAGACAAGTATAATCTATTATATATATATATATATATAATAGAAACTATTTTTGGGAAATCTAACAAAATCTGAAATTCTGAAAAGAAAAACATTTAAATATCGCATGAAAAGAAACACAAATACATACATATATATATATATATACACATACATATACATATATATATACACATACATATACATATATACATATATATATACACATACATGTATGTGTATATATATATGTATGTGTATATATATATGTATATATATATATATATATATACACATATAAAAAATTAAATTATAGGAATATAAATATATAAATGCAAGTTAATGTAAATATGTTCAAAATATATACAAATAAAAACTTATTTTGAATGGAATTAATCATAATGAATCATTTGACAGTGCTGAAAAAAAATATATATAAAAAAATAATTAAACATTCCTAATGAAGTAATACAAAAAATGTCTTACTTGTAATAGACCACATAACTCTGGCCAGTATTGAGGCTGATGTAGCTGTAGTAGGGGTCTCCATACTTAAGCGTGGAGCCAATAAACGGCAGTCCGTCTGCATCCAGTCTGTCCATTACTTTGGGGTCACCTGGCTTCACCCCAAACACAATGCTGTCATCACCTTTGAACTTATCAGACAGCTCTATGACCTCAGTCTTATAAACCGTACCGTGAGCAAAGCCACGTTCCCATGAAGACTTATTGACAATCTGAGGAAAAATAAAAATACTAAATATTAAATGCAAAAGAATGTTTGGGAACAAGCGCAACCATGGAGTTTATGCTTACCATAGCGTCTTCCATATCGTAGCCAGTGTAAGAAATTACAGCCACAATCGCGTTGGTGCCAATAGGGTAATTATCAATATCGTAGTGATCATACATCGAGGGTCTGACCAGTGGACTCTGAGGGGTCTGCAGACGGTACAGTTTATTGTCTGATCGTTCCTGGAATGAATGCAGCGGGAAGCCCATTGTCTGTTTACCTATGATTGGATGATGTCTTAGTTGGCATGTTTTGACAGCATTTATTTAGACATAATTCATAAAGAAAGGATGTGAGGTTCTTACTCATCTGGCACTGGTACATGTTTCTGGGGCTCTGATTGTGATCAGAGAAGGGGATGAATTCTGCCACTACACTCAGCATGCTGTGAGGAAACAGCTCTTGATGTGTGGTCACTCCCTGCTCCAGCTCTCCCTCGAAGATGCCCACGTTCATATACACCTGAACACAAAGAAACATTCGAAGGATGCAGAAAACAGAATGACAATGTACTTAAAGCCTTTAAGGACAAAAAACAAAAACAACAAAAAAAAACCTTAATGCATTGTGAATGACTGAAAGATGTTGAGTGTGTATACACAGTAAATATTTGTAATGCATTTAGGTAGACTACCAGTCAATAGTTGAAATAGGGAACAGTAAGATTTTTTTCCTTTTGTTCATCAAGGCTGCATTTATTTGATCAAAACTACAGAAAAAAAAATTATATTGTGAAATATTATTGCGATGTAAAATACAAATTTTCTATTTTAATATACATTAAAATCAAATTTATTCCTGTGATGCAAAGCTGAGTTTTCAGCATCATTACTCTTCATTGTCACATGATCCTTCAGAAATCATTCTAATTTGCCGATTTATTATTAGCGTTGGAGACTGCTGCGGTGCGTAATATTGTATTGTTTTAGGATTCTTGAAAAAAATAAATCATTAAAAATAGCATTTATTTTAAATATAAATTCTTTCTAACAATATACTGTACACTATCATTCAAAAGTTTGGGGTCAGTAAACTTTTATTCTTTTTGTTTTGTTTGAAAGAAATTTAAACTTATTCAGCTAGGATGTGTTAAATTGATAAGAAATGATGGCAAAGGTTTATACTGTTAGAAAAGACTTAAAGGTGCTCTATGCGATATTGCAGGTTTTTAGCTCGATTTTATTTTTATCTCAAACCGTATGCATCACCCCTTGATCGTCTTGCTGTCTGCCCTCTGAATACACTGGCAAAAAAAACTAAAACAATCGTCAAAAAACGATTGCCGGTTGTTTGGTCGAAGTTTGTTTTTATTTGGTGTAGGTCCTGCACCCCTAGTGTTTTGCAAGATCGCATAGAGCACCTTTAATAAATGCTGTTCTTTATAACTTTTTTTATTCAAAGAACCCTGAAAAAAAGTAATGCAGTAATTGCAAAAAAATATTTGCCATTACAACTTTGCCAACACTGACAATTCTAATAATAATCAGCAAATTAGAATGATTTCTGAAGGATTATTAAATAATATTTTAAAGAATATTAAAATAGAAACCCATTATTTTAAATGGTAAAAATATTTCACAATTTTTATTTTTTCCCTGTATGTTTTAATCAAATGCAGGCTTCATGAACATAAGAAACATCTTCAAAAAAATGATACAAATCTTACGGTTTCCAAACTTTTGACTGGTAGTGTAGTTTGAAAGTGGAGGAGACGGACTATTAATGTCATTTGCAGTGCATGATAGGAGTGAGTGTGCTAAAGACGTCTTTTGGCAAGATTTCCTCATTTTGATTCTCTAATTGATGGATATCTTTGCAGAGTCATGAATTTGTTTTCATTAACATTGACGTTCATTAACAAAAGCACTGATTAACAACCTGCCAGCTCACAGTATGTCGGTTTTTACCAATTTGTGACCCTGAACCACAAAATTATATTTTGAATATTTAGCCAATTGTGTACCATAAATATCTCAAAGCTGAATTTTTGATTAGTAATATGTATGGCTGAGAATGTCATTTGGACAACTTTTTTTTTTTGATCTTGTCCAAACCAAACATCAATGGACAGCGTATTTATTCAGCTTTCAGATTATGTAAATATCTAAATTTGAACAAACTGACAATTCTGTTCAGGGTCACATACATACAGTAAACTAAGACAAGGCAAACGTATGCTTGACAAAGCTTTAATAAAGTAATTATATAGCAAGGAGCTAAAATGTGCAATTTCTAAAGTATTTGGGGTCATTGCTAGGACATAAGAACATACAAACAGAGATTAAAAGCTCCTGTAAAATACAAGCATATAGATTTTTTTTAACTCTTGCAGCAGTCTGTCAAATCAACAGATTTTTTCCCTACTAATTAACCATGGTAATTAACTACCTGTTCAAATGTGCCAATAAGCTCCTGTTTGCCCAGGCCAAGGTTCCTGACGGGCCGCACCATGCGACAGGGTGTGGTGAACAGATAGAGGCCTGGGTACAAGCTGGCTTTACCTGTCTGAGGAACCAGAACAATCTCAGTCCACGATGGGATTTTTCTCTCTCCTAGCACCTGCAGGGGACACAAATATTCAAATTTATATTCTATATACAAAGTCAAACCAAAAGTTGCTCAGACATCAGACATAATTCTTTTACATTTTTATTCTATTCTTGGTGCAGCATTCATGCCAGAGCACGTTTACGTCATTATGGTGCGACAGTTTCAGAATTAACGGAAAGAGTGGCACTCTCGCTCAACATGAGTCCATTGCTCGGTTTACTTTGTGGATAGTAATTTTGAGTTGTTTGGTCCGCAGCTCTCTCACAGCCTATTGTTAAAAACAAAACATTGCACCTCTGCCGTAGCGACTCTTTCCCCACTATGTTGGTTTTGGAGCCCCGCAAAAAACGTGACGTTGCACGTCCTGCTTTGATGTCCAGCACAGTTAGCACTCACACTACATGCGAACCGTGCACAAGTCCAACTGAACCATGCTCTGGCACAAAGTCAAACAAACCGCGCTTTGGTGGTCGAACACACTTTGGCACGGTTCAAACTGCCTAGTGTGAGTACACCCTTACACGGATCAGTCATCCTGGTGCCTTTACAGAAGAACAGCCTCAAAGTATGATGTTTCCACCCCCATGCTTCGCAGTAGGTATGGCGTTCTTTCTCCTCTAAACACGATTTTTAACAAAAAGTTATATTTTGGTTTCATCTGACCATATAACATTCTCCCAATCCTCTTCTGGATCATCCAAATGCTCTCTAGCAAACTTCAGACG
>JAUMHI010000054.1:18982872-19000371 GCA_032359435.1 Enteromius unitaeniatus | reverse complement strand
ACAGAGGAGCCTCTTAAAGAAGAAGTTACAGGTCTGTGAGAGCCAGAAATCTTGTTTGTTTGTAGGTGACCAAATACTCATTTTACAGAGGAATTTACCAATTAATTCATTAAAAATCCTACGATGTGATTTTCTGAGGTATATCAATGATGAAATTTACAGGCCTCTCTCATCTTTTTAAGAGGGAGAACTTGCACAATTGGTGGATGACTAAATACTGTAGCTCTGATCAAGAATAATTAAACTACAGAAAAACCCAAACAATTACCCACCTTAAATCTACGGAGAGATTCGATGACTGATGGTGCCACTTCTTTTTCCACCCAGCCAATCATGGCTCCGTCCAGTACGACAGGATAACAGTCTGAAAACGGCTGGCCAGGGCTCCCATCTGCTGACATTACACCTGGTGATAGAGGGGAGGGAAATAAATAAATAAACACACATATATACATATGTATTTTTTTTAAATATATGTATTATATGTAATATATGTAAACATATGTATCTATTTAAATTATATTATGTGCAGGAGTGCATGATTTGGAGAATTTTTTGGGCCCCTTTTTATAATTAAAAACTGTGGTCAAAAGTTCAAATGCTTTTTATTTTTTTTTTTCAAGAGAAAAACAAAAAAAAAAAATCGCAATACCATATACAGTTTGAGAGATTTCATAATTGCACTATTCATATCGTTGTTATTGATTAATTTGTATAAATCATTTAGCCTTAATTATAGGCTTTTTATAACTGCTATGGTCTTTAACTATTAAATATCTTGAATAAGATGTTATGTACCCAGAGAGCAGAGCAAGGCAGGCAGGGTTGTTGTGGGATACAATGGGGCCACAATCTCGCAGTGGACTGTCAGGTGGTTCATAAGGCCACACGGTTCTCCATCAGGAGTGTGAACCGGACACAGAAAGCCCCAGGACTCCGGCAGCAGCTTCCTCACAGACGTGGTCCTCATCTTAGCGAAGGCAGCTCCTCTGTGCACGCAGCGAAAATGAGACAGGTAACGGATGAAGTTCAGCTTATCTGCCACGACACACAGCCCGGTGCCCTGCAGCATGCCCAGACCTGAGGTTAAAAACACGAATGTGAGCTACTATAAAAGCATTCAACACCTGTGAATGCACTTCAGTTCTGTGACTATCCGTTCCAATGCCAGTGTCATACCCGTCTTGGACTGGAGGTTTCCAGTGGCTAACAGATACTCAAAGACTCTGGTGAGATCTGTACCCAGGTTGAAGTATTTGGTCATAGCATCTGAAGACAGTGATGCCACTTTTGCTTTCTTTTCCTTCTTATCCATGGACAGTTTTACTGTTACCAACCAGCCAGCCATTTTCTCCTGGAGAACAACCAGAACAGTTTTGCATAATCATTGCACAAAAATGTTTTTGAAACAGAAAACCAGTTGATCTTCAGTCAGAATTAATTTTTGATCAAATGCTCAACTAAAATTGTTAAATAAAAAAAAATAAAGAACTGATAAACGCCACTTAAAGAAAAAAAGTGATTGAGGATGGATAATTTTGATGAACTTGTGATATCCGCAGGGCGTAAAAGGGAAATAAAAGCTTAAAACTTTTCACCTTTCAAAAGCAGAGTTCAGTACGTTTGTTAAAAAAAGAACAACGATTTCAAAATGTTACAGTTGTTTAGATTAAATAAATACAGGTCTGGTAAGCATAAAAGACACATTTTTAAATGTAGGTGTATATGAAAATGAGTATTGACACAGACAGGTGATCAAATAATAACGGTAATCTTACTTTTAGGAACATGAGGTAGAGCTGGCCTGGAGTCAGAACCTCTTGGAACATCAGACTGTCAGGGTTTTCTTCCATACACTCCTGCTTGGCAAAGCTGAAGAGCTTCCGTGTCATCAGACACAACATGTAGAACTTCTCCACATCTGACTTCAAGTGAATGCACAGACATTCACTGCAAACAGAAGGAGAATGTTAAAACATTTGATGGAATTTGTTTAAAAAGCGTTCATATAAATAATGAGGAGTCGGGATCAATGACTTACTTCAACAAGAAGTGAGCGCACTGCTCTGGAGTGAACCAGTCTGGGAGGTTGAGTTTGACCCTGAAACGAGTACCCAGGTAATTAAGCACCTTGGATTTAGTCACACAGCCCTGATCCATGACCATACGCAGCATTTCTGAGACACAGCTTTTGTAGAAAGAGTTCTCCTCACGACCTTTAATCAGCTCCTGGTAGATCTGGTAATCTGAGAAGTCCACTAGAGCCTTGCCAGAAGAAAAGACAGACATTTTAATATGAAACATTTAATTCAAAACGAATGCACCAGTGCCTGAATTGTAAAGTGCTCTCTGAAAACGATGCTATTTTCTTTATTTTTTTGTTCTATGAACGCTAAACAGTCATTATGCTTCTAACATGATAATAAAAATAATAATAATAATGTAAATTAAATTGAATTTATCGATCATATTTATTGAAGGTTGCTGTGGAAAAAGCAGTATTTTGATTATTAGAGCTAAAACTGTAATCCGTTAAAAATTGTGTTCAGAAATCAAAAAGATTAAATAGTATATTCAAATTAGAAACAGAATAAATTAAATTACAGCTACATAAAAAAACTAATATTTACTTACACAGACTAGACCAACAAACCAAACTAAAATTAAAGGAATAGTTCCTAGTATTTAGTTTTTTAAGGTATATAATGTTTTATTTCCATGATCTAAATATTTGAAAGAATTAATTGTTTCTTGTCAATTGTAAGTGTGTAGGCCTTCTTGCATTATTATGCTGTTATATTGTGATTTTACATTCAGTGGCATAAAATGGTCTTAAAATGACAATTTCACGTATCGCAATTATTTATCTGGCAATATATGGCAAATCTGTATGAGTTTCTTAGTTCTGCCGAGCTGTTTTTGGTCACCACTGACTGCTATAGTAGGAAAAAAAATTCTATGGTGACTCAAAAACAGCCTGGTTACAAACTTTCTTCAAAATATCTTCGCGTTCGGCAGAACAAGAAAATTCATACAGATTGGAACCACTTAAGGGGGAGTAAATGATAGCAGAATGTTCAATTTTGGGTGAACTATTCCTTTAAAACTAAAAATAGAAGCAAATAATAATATTACAATAGTATATAAATAATACTATAACAACAGGATAATGTACAGTCAGCTGGTCATTACCACAAAAGAAACACCTTCAAAATGTCTCAAGAAGCTTATATAGCAAAACATCTTCCTTTTACCTTCAGCGCAAAGCCCAAGGGAAGAAAGAACAGCTGTTTATGGTAAATGAAATTCACCATCACCGTTCCATTGTCCAGGTAGTGAAGATTCATATTAATGGCTGTGTGTTCGTCTCTCACACAGCGCATTGAAATAGCTGCACACAGTTAACACCCAAGTCAAGACGTGCATTTATCAAATCTTACTGATTTCTTCAATCTGGGACAGATGCAGCACTCACCATACTGAGTGTAGCCCTGTCCTCTGCTCTTAAACTTTGGTCTTAACACTGCGATGGGATAGTTCCTCCTCGGCATGATCAAAAGACGAATCACCTTCTCTATGCCGTTAACGATGAAATAGCCTCCCATTTCCTACAGGTAAAGCAAGATTACTGTCATTTTTTCCAAGAGAACACCATATGATTGTTCGTGTAACATGCAGCACGGAGATGTGCGATTTTACCTCAGCTTCTTCGTGATGCTCAATGAGTTCTTTTGGTGAGAGACCATGAAGATTGCAGAGTTTTGATTTGACCATGATTGGCACGTTCCCCAGAGACTGTTTGATGATTCCTTTGGGAACCCCATTAATAGACCAACTCACGTCTGCCTGAGAAAACACACAAACATATATATCTCAAAGATGCCAATCTCATTTAAACAAACATCACATGCAATTATGAATACGATATGCAGATATAAATTTACTAGATCCTGGCGTGTCTCTAAATTTAGTACATACTTGTGCATGCTCACAAGTGATTAACGCACTTCATGTATGCTTGTCATGGTACTAGAAACCAGTACTACTACACCAACATGTTTATTTGCATTTAACTTACCACTAGCCTCCCTCTGTATGTACTGCGCCTGCCTCGGCATTCAGCTGGGAAGACCCGCAGGTCTCTGCTGATTGCTCCTTTAGAAACCGCTGGTGGGAGAATGATGGCCTCCACAAACGACAGACTGACCCGGTCTCCCTTGAACATGAACTCCAAAGGAGGAATGGCCTGAAAACAGAAAGAGTTTACTTGACTAACTGCATTTCTCAAGTGTCTGTAGAGTCTACATGTGCGTTTGTGTGTGTTCCTCACCTGCACAGCCCGACATAATCCTTCAGTTATTGCCTGATCAAATGACTCAATGTGCGCCTTTACCAGCTCCTGCACCGGAACGTGCTGCTTTTCTTTCGGGACACCGAACCCTGCTTCTGTCAAATTTTTTAAACTCGGTTCGGACTTTAAATTGCACCACTTGTTAAGATCCATGCTGCTGCGCGCACACGTGTGTGTTTGTCAACGGGATCTCGGAAGTGGCGCGTGACTTCCCGTAGACTACTTCAAAATAAAAGTATCGGTTTTTATGAATGGTTTTAAAATGTCACACACAAAAGTGGTCATTTCCTTGCCTTTCAACTCAGAATTTTAACCATAAAGAGAGATTAATGAATATTTGGAGGTCTGTATTTAAAACGATCGACTTTCACTGTATTAAAAAAGTGGCAGAATAAAATTACATGATTTATTTTGAAAAACTTTAGATCGTTACATTTTTCAAAAAAGGTTTCCTTTAGTTTTTACGCTAATATTGACTTGTAAAAAACAATCGCACTCAGTTTAACCTTCAACGACCACGTGAGCAAGTGTAAAGTCAAAGTAAAAGTCCACCGGTTATTTAATAACCCGAGTTCTGCGTAAATAAAGCGCACATTTAATCTGCTTGATCTGTCCATTTGGCCTTGAGGACGATTGAAGATCTTTAAATTATGAGCAAACAATAATCCTAATAATACAAGACAATAGTAATTAACAATGAGCGCGTCCAACTCCTTCCATAAAGGTAAAGACCTCTATTAAATAACGCGATGTAACGATGTTTTGTGAGCGAAGGTACTGTTTTGCTCATGTTGCATGTAAGTTATGTGTTTATGGTCTGAATCTAACCCGTAATTTATTATAAACTACTGAAATGAACCAAAATATGGAAGATGTGGCTCAAAAAACACACATCAAGTTGTTATTTGTAATTGAGCGTCTCTAAGTGTATCATTTGTTCTCTTTTGCTCGCTGCTTTGTTGAGGATCTAATAGACTAAGTTATATCTCTTCGTATCAGGTTTCTAGAAATTCAATATAGTTTCGGTAACTGACATATAATTGCTATGATTATTTATTTGCAGTTTCAACGTTTAATGGTTCATAAGTAGATCTGTGTAGACATAGAAAAACGTAAGACATTTAGTATCTTTAGTTTTATTTAGACTAATTATTAGAAGTAACAATATAAATATGTTATAATATTCTTTAATTTTAAGTATTTTGCTCTTATTTATACATGCATATCAAAATATGGGTTATTTATAACTAACGTTGATTAGAGAAATGTAAACTATTTGTCCATAATTTTATTTAGCCTATTTAATATAAGTAACAATATTAATATTGTCTTATTTATACATGCATATCAAAATATGGGTTATTTATAACTAACATTGATTAGAGAAATGTAAACTATTTGTCCATAATTTTATTTAGCCTATTTAATATAAGTAACAATATTAATATTGTCTTATTTATACATGCATATCGAAAAATGAGCTATTCATAACTAACGTGGATTTAATTCTAATTGCTCAGTGTTTGAGATTTCTCACTGTGATGTTATTACTGGAGTAAAAGGCTCTGTGTGGTAAGATGTCTTCTGTCTTCTCCAGCTGAGATCATCACTGCAGTGTCTGTGACATTTGGAGCTGCAGCTGTGGGAATCCTCATCTACAAAACATGTTTTAGCAAAAGCAAATGTGTGAAGCCAAAGGTCAACCTTGATCTGCAGAAAGACAACCCCAAAGTGGTACATGCGTTTGACATTGAGGACCTGGGCGACAAAGCTGTGTACTGTAGGTGCTGGAGATCCAAAAAGGTGAGAAAGTGCTGAATGAAACACTTCTGAGAAACGGCCATTGGAAATGACTGTAGATAGAAACTTTGAGTTTTGGGCCATCAGCACTGTTAGAAATGTAAATGTCAATGTTCTCCTGGACATCTTGCAGATACCAGAAACTGAAATGAACCCTCAGAAAATCAGGAGAATTGTTTGTTATGTACATATGGACGGTTGGGTGTGATTTATACAATGAGATGTTTATCTTGAACCTGTCTGTTAGCATTCCCACTTAACTCATGCAGTACTCGCAAGTCGTGTATTGCAGGGGCGGATCTAACTGCCATTGACCTGGCCCTGCATACCAAATCACACTTTCCTACTATATCGTAGGCAAAAAACCACTGTATGTGAACTACAGTATGTCCAAATTTACAATATACCAAAAAAAGCAGATGTTGCTGTACGACCCTCTAGGAAGAATGTAGTATGTCTAGATTACATTTATACTACACTCTTTTTGATGGCCACTAATTGCTTATTCAAAATAAGAACCTGCTCAGAAAATATGTTATTTTGGAAGCAGTTGTTGTCTTTGCTCGTGGATTATAAATTCCTGAAATTTTCAGCCAATCACCTGAGTTTTAAATTCTATGTGATTATTATTGTTTTGATGCCATGGAAACATCTGAGGCCATTTTGATCTCTTATCTTAAAGACAGCAGAAGGAAAAAAATATCAATTTCTTCTTAAGCAAAAAGTGTTTAGCGTCAGTAAAATATTGTAATGTTTTTAAAAGATGTTTCTTATGCTGACTATGGATGAATTTATGTATAATACAGTAAAAACAGTTGCATTGTGAAATATTATTTAATTTCAAAATAGATGGATTTTATTCTAAAATATTTTTTATAATATTTTAAATGTAATTTATATCTTTGATGCAAAATAAAATTTTTAGCATTCATTAGTCCAGATCTTTCGAAAATCATTGGCTGATTTACTGTTCAACAGACACCCCTTCTTACTTCCTGTGCTGCTTAATATTTTGTTTCAGGATTTTTTCAATTAATAAAAATCTCAAAAACAGCATTTACTTTAAAGAAATCTTTTGCAACATTGCATAATTAATAACTTTAATATCTTATCAGTTTCTGCTGAATAATTTCCTAAAACTTGGTTTTTAGCATCGGTTTTAACATGAATCTTGCTTTGATGCATTTTTAATGCAAGTGTTTTTTTTGGTCTTTTGCAGTTTCCATACTGTGATGGCGCACATGCTAAACACAATCAGGAAACAGGAGACAACGTTGGTCCTCTGATCATTAAACGCAAGGAGGCATGAGCATTCCCCCTGTTTGTGACCGTCCATTCTCAGCGATAATTATTAGATTAGTGTGTCTTTGCTTTACATGTGTGGTCAGGGTTTATGGGATTAAATGTGTGATTATGTTTTGCTGTGTATGTGTGTTTAATCATGTACTGTATGACTGACCGGTTTCCGTAATCTGCTCTCAGACCAGTACTATATATATATATATATATCTATATACATATATCTATATATATCTGGGTGGTTGTTAAGCAATACATATCAATTTTCCATTTTTATCTGCTTAGAATTTGTGGGATATGTTCTGGTTTAACCAAACTCTTCTAAATACATTTCTGTGCTTAAACACTGGTTGTATTATTGTTAGATAGACTAGGGATGAAAAACTTGAATTGAAAAACACACGAGTTTAATCTGAATTGTTTTAGGAGATACCTCTATCTTTTTTCCTGTGTTGCCTATTAAACTTCACATATGACCTTAACGATTGCTGACATTAAATGTATTTAAAGTGGCATTCTCCTATTATAGATATAGTGTATAATTTGTATCCCAGTCACAGAATCGGACAGGTACTTTTGTAAGGCGGGCATACAAAAATCTCCTGATTTTCACCCAAAATTGTACACCTGACTTTATGTCGATTAAAATCTAATTTGGAGTAATTTGTCATTCATGCACTTCTGAAAATGTTAGATCTATTTCTGTAACAAAACCAAACGTTACATGAAGAAAATGATGTTTTGATGAGCTTGTCTTTTTTGTGTGAAATGATTGTATTTTCTCTCAGAAACGTACACTGTACGTCTGTGTGACGTTAAATAAACCGTTTTAAACAGGTTGTGTGAGATATTGAACATTCAGAGCAGAATTTATGTGTCGCTTGAATAAAATGTAAATCTTGCTGATCGGCCACTTTAAGTTAAAGAGAGCGCTGTTTTGTTAAAACTGGAGTGAGTAGAAAGTATAAATGAAACCGCTAACGCTAGAACGCAACCTGCGAGAACGCCAACTTGGATTGGTGGAACGCGTGCTTACGTCACTTCTCATTCAGTAACCGGATCGTCGCGTCGCGCACGAACGCAACGTTTCCGAACGCCAACTTTGATTGGTGGAACGCGTGCTTACGACACGAGCCATACCCGAAGTACGCGTTCAGATTAAAACTACGGACACATATGCGAGTGAATGAACGAAAACAATCAGGGTTCAGAAGAAAGAGACGTTTTGAGTTTTAATGAACGCGTTTATGTTCTTTAAGTAAGGTGTCAGATGTGGAAAATGGTTGACAGAAGTTTTGCCTGCTTTCGTTAAACTTGGAGAAGTTGACGTTGAAGATGTCTGCAGATGGTCAAATCATGAACTTATCATCTCGAAGGCTGAACATACTGGAAAATGACAATAATAAGACTGGGTCAGTAAAGCAGGTGCTCTTGGATGGATGTGTGCCCTTCTCTCATCAGGTGGCAGGACATAAAAGCGGGATCAATAACACCGGTCAGTAATTCTTCATGTTTATGCTTCGTGATCTTCATTTTTTTTAAAGAAAACATTATGTTTAGAGTTCAGTTTTTATGTTTTTATATTAATTCCTGTCCAGAGGCTTTAGTTCTTGTTTCTTGGATTTGATTTTGCAGAATTGTATTAGAGTAATGTTGGGATAAAAGGGAATCTTTAGTGTTAACTATAGAGACATTTTTGTTTCACAGATTTTTCACAACGCGTTGAGTTGTGCGTTTTAGCCAAAGCGATCTCTGCCGTAGAAGGTCTTACCGCAGGCACGTTTGATATATATATATATATATATATGATAAAAAAAAAACATGATCAAATAATATATATATATATATATATATATATATATATATATATTTGATCATGTTTTTTTTTGTTACAAAGAATAATAAAAAAAAGAGCCAGATCACGTAAACTATTAAGTCTGACAATTGTAATATCGGTATCAGGTAAGATCACTCACGTGCATTTCTGCGATCGGTTATATTATCAAAATTAGGGTTACTAAAAAATTGTTACTACAAATAAAAATACAATATATGAACAACATTTAGCTTAATTGTAATCAATCTGAATGATTATAGCATTGCACGCATACAGAGCACGTGATCTCTGTGACGCCCAGATCTACAAAACAGACCCCCTCACCTCTGTAATAAACACGGAGAGGTTAGTCCTGTCAAGTGGTGCATGAAAATCACATACGAATCGAAGCTCACACTTAGTTTAGAAAACTAGTCCCGTCCGGATAGGGCTCAAAGGAATCCTAAAAGATTTTCTTTAAATGACTTTCCTAATCCTATGACACTTCCGGTGTGTAATCACGGTAGTCAATATGGGGATAAAATCCATTAGGATCCATTAGGACCAATTCCTAAATTATTATAGAAACTCCAGTAGGAATCTTGAACACATTTTGCTGAGAGCAAATTCAGTTGCTGAGTGTGGAAGACTTTGTATATAGGTTTTTCTAACATGCTTGCAAGCTTGAGTTGGGAAAGATATATGTAAGAAAAGTAATTATTAAAAGATCACAAGACTTGTCACTTGTTTAACATGGGATGTCATCATGGTGATTTCACAAAAAAGAACAAGCTAAGTTGCTTCTGCCAACAACCAGATGACATCATTTCCTCTGTTGTAGTAACTCTCATGTGTCATTTGTGGCTCTGTCATGGGGATTTTCTGAATGAATGAGATGTGAGCTGTTATCTGATGGACTGTCAGATTGTCAGCAGTCAGCGCTTTCTCTTTTCTTGTGTTAAAGGAATAGTTTACCCACAAATTCTGTATAAACTCATGTCGTTTAAAGCTCTTTGATGTTAAAAGGAGAAGTTTTGATGGATATTTCCAAGACGATAACCGCTCAAAGTGACTATCAAGCTTTGAAATGGACAAAACGATTTAGTAAAATTGTTCTTTTTTAAAATAAATGAATGCTTTTATGCAGAAAGGAGGCATTCAATTGATACCAAGTATATGCTTTAAACCTCTTTAGGTATTTATTAAATGCTAGTCGTAATATAATCATATGATGTTATTCTTATAATGACACTCATGCATTTATGAAGCTTCATTTAGTTCACTTAGTTTTTTCTTTCAAATGTTTTCCTGGCTTTCAAAGCTCTCACAGCTGTCATGATGATGCAGTGTTAGCAGGTTTTCAGTGTTTGTTTCTCTGTAATTGCACAGGTGTTCTGCAGCATCCTGATGGAACGATACTGAAACAGCTACAAGCTCCTCCGAGAGGCCCACGAGAGATGAACTTCTACACACAGGTAACTAAGATGAATCCACAACACTGTAAGAAGTACAAAATATATACAGCGATAGTCTTCGCATGTAAATAATGTCAGAGGGACAAATATACCAAAATTACACCCAGAAAAAAGCAACGGCAAGCCAAAAAGTGCAAAATAACTTTACTACAACTTGTAGTAAAATGAATGTATTTACTCTTTACACTATCAGTTTAATACTGAATAAAAGTAGCTAAAGGGATTTTGGTAAAGACATTTCTAATGTCATAAAACAAAATATTTTTATTTTAAAAGCAATACATTATTTTATAAGCAAAACAACTGTTTTCAACTGATGTTAATGTCTTGTTTTCAGTAAATATTCACTCTTTGGGAGTGTCGGAATGAAAGAGTATACTCATCAACAAAAATGAAAAAATGATTTCTGAATGTTGTCTTTGTGGCGTGTTTGCAGGTATTTGCTAAGGACTGCACAGATAAAAGGCTACTGGATCTGCAACAACATCTTCCCAAGTTCTATGGCACATGGATGCCACGAGAGTCACCGCATGGTGAGATAAAACAACAAACCAATTAAACAAAATAGGTTCTAAGAATGCATTGCTAATTAATTTTCTGAACATTCAAAATGGCATTAAAAAAAACAAACAAATCGGAACTGTTCTTGTTCAAAACATGCGATTTCTAAATATCTAATGTTTTCCTAAATTTCCTGGCAATGTGAATGCTAAGGGAATATTAAGTTTTATCATTTTATTTAAACATTTATATATATTTAAAATGTATATTTATTTATATATATATATATATATATATATAATTTTTTTATTTTTATATTCTCTAAACATTTTGAAACTGGTAGTAAAATTTTTAAAAAGTCAGTAGAACAGGAACCTTATTAAAGACCAGATAACTTTGAACTTAATGTTATTGGAAGAATGTTTGTTCATAACTCTAAGAGAAACTTGAGAGAGCATTAGCTGAATGTTCCCTGTTAGATGAGAAAGCCCAGTGTTGATATAGAGTTAGTGAACATGAAACATCTGCATTATGTATTTGAGAATAAAACAGCATTTTCAACAGGGATGGGGCATGCTTTTACATTATGACAAATACAAAGACAAAAATTTGCTTTATTTGAAATAATATGCACAGATGCACAATTAAACCAAGATGATAGATTAAGAAAGTACATAAGGTCAGATGCGATTTAATGACATGTTGTGTCAGACCAGGTTAAACTCAGCAGTCACGTTCATTAAAACTCTTCTTTTAGCAGTCCACTCTGAAGGTCATCAGTTCTTAGTTAGTGTTAGCTAGTGTTATCTGTATTTGCTGAATTTAGAGGGTTACTAATGAGTTAATAATTGATAGATGGTATTTGGTGTGGGATGTCATCCAGCAGTGGTATCCTCTTTGGAAGCTCATACAGATGCTTATATATATATATTTTTTCTGCCTCATTATGGGAGTTGCCATGTGTCCAAAGTACATGCTCTTTGTGGTTGATGTGTTTATTTAGTCTGTATATAGTCTATGTACTTTAAAGGAGTGTTCAGTTTATCAGTATTGGACTTTACACTGCTGTTCCTGTCTGCTGTCATGTGTTTGTTGTATGTGACCATCCCGATAATGACACACTATTAAGCACCGTCTCAGCTGACAGCACTGAGAAAGAACTTGTCAGAAATAACTGACTGGTCATTGAGGCTTAACTGTTGACATACTGTCATTTGGCCACTAAAACATCCCTAGCTTCAGTGTTCAGTGACATTTTATGTTCATTCATTGAATTAATAGGTTTACTTTTTTTGGTTTGTTTTTTCTTTGTGGGAAAAAAAAAGGTTTGTGGAAATTCAAATGTTGCTGAAAAGTAAAACTGCAATAAAAATTGTAAGTTTCCAAAATGCTTTTCAAAAACTGGTAATCGTATGAACTGAGATTATTTTATTTTTAATTGTTTAAATAAAAAAATATTCAAAAAAATTTTCATACAATTTCTTTAAAAAAAGAGAAAGAATTAAACGTACATACCATATTGTTAAACTATATAAAATGTAATATAAAGCTGGAGTGAAATAACAATATTAGTTGATTTTTTTTTTTTAATTAGAAAAAAATTCCAAAAAATATTGCTTGCCAGCCAAATAAAAAAAATAAGTTAAAGGTGAAGTTAAAAAAAAAGAAAAGAAAATGAAGTATTTTTAAATATAAAAGACTAATAAAACAGCAAACACACAATTACCAAAACCTAAATTAAAATAGAAAAATAAAATCTAATTATATTAAAATATTTGATATTAAAATTACAATGTTTCTTGCAAAATACTAATTTGATATTAAAAATATTAAAATATTTTAAAAAATTAAAAATATTTAGTGTAAAAATTAATACAAGTTAAATATATTTATGATGATATTTGCATAATTTATTTGGATTGTTGTAGTATGACATTACACACACATATGTATGTATGTATGTGTATATATATATATATTTGTGTTGCCAGCTTTAACATCTGTGGCCTGTTAATCTGAAACCAACCATGATGGATATATTATAAATTACAAATTACACCTGAAAGGACATTTTTTTATCACATGATCATTCTGTCATTTGGCCACTAAAACATCCCTAGCTTCAGTGTTCAGTGCGATTGAAGCATTTACCTCTTTTTAATGATGCTTTAATGTTGGACTGGAGAGTAAAGTTTATTCCAGTCAAGCCTGGAGTTTTTCTGCCATGCAAAATATTTTCACTGGCCTTTTGGATTTTCTATTCATCCTAGCAAATGTGTGAGTGAGTGAATAAATAAAGATACAGCGGGGAAAATAAGTATTTGACACATCAGCATTTTTATCAGTAATGTCATTTCTAAGTGGGCTATTGACACAAAATTTCCACCAGATGTAGCCGTCAAGCCAAATATTGAATTCATTCAAAGAAATCAGAACATTTAAGTATACAAGTTGAGACATAATAAATAAAGTGAAATGACACAAGGAATAAGTATTGAACAAACTTTATTTAATACTTTGTAGAAAAGCCTTTGTTGGTGGTTACAGCTTCTAGACGCCTCTCGTATGGAGAGGATTGCTTTTTAAATCTTGAAGGTTCATTGGGCCTCTTTTATAAACTGATGATCTTCTGTTCTCTTCAGAGACTTCCTATAAGAATAAGGTCGGGTGATTGACTGGGCCTTTCAAGCAACTTGATTTTCTTTCTTTGGAACCACTTCATCGTTTCCTTGGCCTTGTGTTTGGGATCATTGTCTTGTTGAAATGGTCACCCTCTTTTCATTTTCAGCTTTCTGGTAGATGGCTGCAGATTTTTATCCAGAATGTCCCAGTACATTTCTCAATTCATCCTGCCTTCAATAATATGAAGTCTGCCAGTACTCCTTGCTGAAAAGCAGCCCCAAACCATGATGCTTTCACCCCCAAACTTAACTGTTGGTATGGTGTTATTGGGGTGGTGGGCAGTGCCATTTCTTCTCCAAACATGGTGTGTAAAATGACTGCCAAAAAGTTTGCTTTTACCTGACCATACTATAGTCTCCAAGTAATCCACAGGCTTCTCCAAACGGTGCGTTCTCCAAACGCAAACCTTAACTGAGCCTCAACGTGCTTTTTGTTCAGCCATGGAGTCTTGCATGGATGCCATGGTGGTTCAGTGCATGAAGTTCTGCTTGAGTGGTTCTTGAACTCTCCTGATTATTCCTTGGACTCCTCTGACAGGGATTTTATGTGGAGCCCCTAATTGTGGCCGGTTTATGGTGAAGTGATGCTCTTTCCTTTTCCGGATAATGGCCCCCACAGTGCTCACAGGAACATTCAGCATTCTGGAAATGCACCTATAACCATTCCCATTAGAATGGTGTTCGATGATAAGATTACGAAGATCTTGGGAGAGTTCTTTGCTTTTACCGATCATGAAGTCTTTCCTGTGTGCCTCCTGGGTAATGAGAATTTTTTTATATTTTTTGATCAAATAATGATCCTTGGTGGGCTTTATATGTATATGTATATACACGCGCACACATTTATAAATATACTAGTCACTTTTGTAATTTAGATGAACATTTTTACGATATAAATCACAATTTGCAGTAGTAATGTACTTTACAAAAATTACACACAGTTGTTTGTGAGACATAAAAATGTGCGCAAAAACTTTCCAAAAAATGGCCTTTAATTCTTTCATATTTAGTGAAAGCAGTCTCAGTACTGTTCTTTGCTATATCTCAGAGCTGTATCTGAAGCTGGAGGATGTGACGAGGAGGTTCTCACGGCCCTGCATCATGGATGTGAAGATCGGGAGGAGAAGTTATGACCCGTTTGCATCAAAAGAAAAACGTGATGAGCAGATTAACAAGTATCCTCTGATGGAAGAGATCGGGTTCCTGTTATTGGGCATGAGGGTGAGACAGTGTGTGTGTGATTTTATATCTCCTGATTTCTGCTATTTTATATCTGTATCCTCCTCTTTGTATGTGATTTTTCTTGTTACAAACTGTGAGGCTTCATAAAGATAATATTAACCTTCTGATCACCTGAGTGAGGGCTCCAAGGTTCGGTTTCAGTGCTGCACAACAGAAACTCCCGTCTGCTGTCTTGTAAGGCTTGATCAATATTCAGAGCTTATCAGGACACTTGGTTAATTACCTCTGAGGAATACTGATAAGACATTTGATGATAAGATTGTGATGAAACCAGCGGTCAGTGCACACACTCCTCTGCTTTTGCTTTCTACACCTTATTGTGCTGCACTGGCTGTAGGAAGGTCACATGATAAATGAATTCAGTCATTGAGTTTAAAGATTGCCTGGTTCTGATGCATTTATACAAACAGTGACATTTTATGTTCATTCATTGAATTAATAGGTTTACTTTTTTTGGTTTGTTTTTTCTTTGTGGGAAAAAAAAAGGTTTGTGGAAATTCAAATGTTGCTGAAAAGTAAAACTGCAATAAAAATTGTAAGTTTCCAAAATGCTTTTCAAAAACTGGTAATCGTATGAACTGAGATTATTTTATTTTTAATTGTTTAAATAAAAAAATATTCAAAAAAATTTTCATACAATTTCTTTAAAAAAAGAGAAAGAATTAAACGTACATACCATATTGTTAAACTATATAAAATGTAATATAAAGCTGGAGTGAAATAACAATATTAGTTGATTTTTTTTTTTTAATTAGAAAAAAATTCCAAAAAATATTGCTTGCCAGCCAAATAAAAAAAATAAGTTAAAGGTGAAGTTAAAAAAAAAGAAAAGAAAATGAAGTATTTTTAAATATAAAAGACTAATAAAACAGCAAACACACAATTACCAAAACCTAAATTAAAATAGAAAAATAAAATCTAATTATATTAAAATATTTGATATTAAAATTACAATGTTTCTTGCAAAATACTAATTTGATATTAAAAATATTAAAATATTTTAAAAAATTAAAAATATTTAGTGTAAAAATTAATACAAGTTAAATATATTTATGATGATATTTGCATAATTTATTTGGATTGTTGTAGTATGACATTACACACACATATGTATGTATGTATGTGTATATATATATATATTTGTGTTGCCAGCTTTAACATCTGTGGCCTGTTAATCTGAAACCAACCATGATGGATATATTATAAATTACAAATTACACCTGAAAGGACATTTTTTTTTTTATGATATAGCCCTGTCCACCATGAAATCCCGCTGTAAAGAGTGACAAATAGACCCAGGAATAGATCCTGACTTTATAAGACAATTCAATTATTAGAAGAGAGAAATTATGTTGCATTTTACTATTGATGTTTTGTGTAGCCTTATAAGTTCCACTAGGTGTGATGGCTTCATCTCTTTCCCTCTGTTCAGTTTTTCCATCCTCCAGCCTCTCAGTAAATCATCTTCTCTCTCCGCTTTCTGCGTGTTCTTGTTTCTTTGCACCTAATTGGTTTCAGTGTCTCAAGGCTGGGAAATATTTGCCAGCTGCTGTCACCCTCTCCTTCCTCTTCCCTCTCTCTCTGTTCCTCTTGCTTTCCGTGTTATTTCAGCTTGTTTCATTTGTTTTTTTTAGTGTGGAAGGATCCATTCAGTAAAGCTCATCAGTTTTAGGTCTGAATACATGCCAGTCTCTCCAGCGCAGTTCTAAGCCTACTGAAATGCCTATGTAGACAGTATTTTAATGGCATAGGCACAATCAAAATTGGACTGATTCACCCAATATTTGTCTTTGTAGTGTATTTAGGTCTGTTGTTTTAATAAACCAAGAAATAAAACTTTCTTGTTTCTCTTACTTGCAGTGTTTGTGATGGATCTCCTCTGATCTTCTTTCTCATCTTCTCACCTCAGGTGTACCAGATTGACTCAGACACTTACATCACTCATGACCAGTTGTATGGACGCAGTCTTGAAAAGAACACTTTGAAAAATGGTATGACTCCAAGTTTATTAAAATTGCTTTTATGTTATGTGTCTGAAATTGTATTCTTTCTTTCTTTTTTTTTCTTTTCAGACTTGGAAATTATAAATGAATAAAATCTCTAAAACAATGGGAGAAAAAAAATCTTAAATTATAAGGCAACATTTTTTTTATTAGCTCCATATACATTATTATTATTATTGTGCTTTTAATTGTGACTTATAGGCTTGTAAACAAGCAAAACGTAATATTAATAATAATAATAATAATAATAATTATTATTATTATTATTATTATTATTACACACAGGGATCTAACCATTTTATGTATTTATTTTAAATGTAATCATTATTCA
>JAUMHI010000054.1:18953997-18964668 GCA_032359435.1 Enteromius unitaeniatus | reverse complement strand
TTTTTTTTTTAGAAGTCAGAGTTTTTTTTGCCATTTTTTTGCCATGTAAGTGCATGGAACTGACTTTTTATATTGCTATCTTTACGTTGAATTTTGAATCTATGATGTTAAGTCAATGACTGACGTCATGGGATCTCGCCTGGGAGACCAATCCGCTCTGATCTTGGAAAAAAAGCCAATTCAGGATTGGCTGGTGAGAGTGCGGCAGCCATTCTCAGTGCATATGCGCATTTAAGATGGCTGCGCGTCTCACCACTCAGCTTCTTGCTTTAGAGCCGATTGCTCATGGAACAAGCAGAAAAGTTTGGAAGAAAACTTCCTCCCCTTGGCAGTCCCGGCTATCACAAAAGAGCAAGGAAGTGACATGAGGCCAGGTATGGTTTTTCCATACTAGGAATTGTGCTCAGCCTTTAACTAATCCAAGTGTGTATATACACAGCAGTGAGAAGTGAACAACCACACACACCCGGAGCAGCGGGCAGCCATTGCTGTGGTGCCCGGAGAGCAGTTAGGGGAACGATGCCTTGCTCAAGGGTCTCACCTCAGCTGGGGTATTGAAGGTGGGGAGAGCGCTGGTTATTCACACCCACCACCTACAATCCATGTCGGACCTGGGACTCGAACCCACAATCTTCTGGTTACAGGTCCAAGTCTATATCTATTAGGCCACGGCTGAAAATTGCTAACATGATCAATAAGTGTGTCCTATAGATTAGATTTTCGACCGTGTGCTTCTGGGTGCGGTAGTTTCCTCACCTCGGATGACAGCCATGATCGTTGCCTCACGTGTTTGGGTCTCTAGCATGCTGAGACGGCGTTCATGGAAGGATCATGTCCTCATTGCAAGTGCATGTCCATGGTGTCGCTGAGATCTTGGCTTTCTTTTGTTAGAAGGCTCCCCATGCTCTCTGGATTCCTCAAAGCTGTGTCCCATTGAGCTTCCGGTTGACAATGCCAGATCGTCCTGCAACGATCCCAGCATCTCATTCAGTGCTCCTCCAGAGGATGAGATGTCTATCATCAGACGAGGGGCTATCGACAGTTTCTGCTGAAGAGGAAGCTGAGCACTTGCTCTATGGGGGATAACAACATCTGTGCTCCTTGCAGAGGCTACCTTGTACAACTGCCACCATCGTCCCACGGGTTGGCGGTACCAACCCACTTAATAAAAGAGAACATTTCCAATTCAGCAGTGGCCAGATGTGCTTGTTACGCCGGTTTCACACCACACGTGTCAGCCCAGGTATATTTCACTTTTTGCAAGTTTTGAAAAGATCCATGCCAGGCTTCTGTTCATAATGTTGACATAGTAACGCATTCTCTCTTGTGTACAACCCCAGGATTGGTTTGCAGCCATAGACCTGAAAGACGTATACTTCCACATCTTGATCTTACTTCGACACAGGCCATTTCTATGCTGTCCCCTTTTTGAAAACAAGGCATTCGGATTCTCAATCTCGATGACTGGCTTATTCTAGCACATCTGAAGGTTCAGTTGTGCGAGCACAGGGACTTGGTGCTCAGGTACCTCAGCCATCTGCGGCTTTGGGAGAACTGGGAGAAGAGTAAACTCTCCCCTGTGCAGAGTATCTCTTTTTTCGGTTTGGAACTGCACACGGTCAACATGATCGTTTGTCTCACTCATGAACGGTCAAAATCATTGCTGACCTGACGCTGAACTGGCATTGCAGCATCAGACAGAGGTCCCGCTGAAATCTTTTCAGAGGCTCCTGGGGCATATGGCAGCCACAGCTGCAGGTCTGCCGCTCGGCCTGTTGTATATGACACTGCTTCAGCACTGATTGTCCAGCCGAGTCCCAAGATGGGTGCAAGATCAGGGAGGATCAGGAGCTGGTTCAGAACCTGGTTTCCGAACCTTGTGCCCCTATCGGCAGCCCCTCCCTGGAAGATTACCCTGAGGAAGGACACAATTTGGTACCCCCCCTGGCTTATGGATGGGACGTGGTTAATACCATCACTCAGGCTAGAGCCCCCTCTATGTGGAAGGTCAATGCTCTGAAGTGGGGTCTGTTCTGGGTGCTCCGTCCCCAACTTGCATATCCAGACCCCCTGCTGGACCCACTTCTGGCCCCCAGGGTGTTGGGATGATCATGATGGACGGTCTCCGATCAGTCCCGCTCACGCGGCCGGACCTTTCAGCTAAGTGCCCTTCTCATGGCGCAGGCTGGGTTGTGGTGCTTTCCATACGGACCCCATAACGTCAGTCATTGACGTAACGTTAAAGTGACTGACTGAAAGGTAATGCCTTATGTATGTAACCCTTGTTCCCTGCAGGAGGGAACGTAGATATTACATCTCTCCTGCGCTGAGGGGGCGTGATGTCTCCATTCCCTCCTTCAGGGAACGAGGGTTAAATACATAACCTAGACATTTCTAAGATAAAGAATGTCATTAACATAAGCTTTCATACTATGGAGCTTGTTTATAGTGTGTTAACTTGAAATATCTAGAAAACCGTGTGTGTTACAGGAGTTATAGCTAATGAGGCCTTCAGAAGAGCAGTGATATTCAAAACATATCTGGGCGGTCGTGCTACCCACTTAACACACATGATGACCTTTTCTATAGGGGCGGGAGATTATAATCCATCATTTTTGTTTTGTTATTTGTACAAGTGACATAGTCTAGGTTTCTGAAAAATCAATGACCTAGATTTCACTGATATGATATATACCAGCGTTTTCTGTTGATGATTTTTGAAGGCTATGTTTGGTTTGGCAAAGCATCATCATTGTCCAGTATTATTATTATTATTTTTAATCTTTGTAATGATTTTTGTAATTGGATTGAAAGTTGTAAGTTGGCTTGTACTGGAAGCTGATAATATCATGGCTATTTTACTCAATTCAAATAGTATGCTTGCACCACAAAATTAACTGTTATTCAGGAAATACACATAAAGTCATTGTTTGTAAAGCAGCAAAATGTGAAATATCGCATTTCTTAAATTGCTGTTAGGTTTTTGGGTAAGACTGCCATTAACCAATGCTCGCCCTTGACGGCAGAGCACGCTCGTTACGAGCCTGGTACAGACTCGGAGAGTGCACACGCATTTCCTGTTGGCTGGGTGGTGCGGAGCTGAAGGAGAAGCAGGCAAATTATTTGGAAGGTAAGACAGTAAGTAGGGTGTACAGCACTATAGTCTATAACAACAAATTAAATGAAATAAATGAGCGTGCTGTTTGTGCAACAGCGTAACAAACATTTTCTGTCCTTTTATGAACTGCAGAAGTAGTGGTGCTCATTAACTGCTAGCTAACTGGGTACGGGTGTTGGGGTCTGTAGCTCTGTCCACTGTTTTAGGGAACATGTTTTGTTTTGGAGTAAATTACAGTACTTTTCCCTTCTTTATATTTCTTCATGGCTTTTATTTCACTAAAAATGATTTAATATGGATATCCACATAATTATGGATTATTATATTTATGATATAAAAAACACACTGTTTTTAAAGAAAATATATAAAGTAACGGATGATATTAGGTTTATATTTTAAATTAGATAAAATGTTGATTTTACAGCAGGAAAATTATTGTATCTCTACAGGTTAAACAAGCACTGCATGTGCATGTTTGTGTGTTTTACGTGTATAGATTTAAAAAAATTATTACTAATAATATAACAAATATTCCAGACATGCAATTTTGTGTCATTTAAGCAAGACATTTGGCTTTTTGTTAGTTAGGTTTAGTTTGGGTGGGTTTGGTTCATTTGCAGCCCTGTTATATAAAGGTGTAACTGTTACCATCATGGAGAGAGACGTGTAGGGGAGGGACTTGTTGATATTGCCCTACATTTGTGAAGCGTTATATATTAGATTTGTAATGAATATGAGTTGTTGTTATTCAGCCTGTTCTATCTGCCCCTTTTTTAACTTTGAGCACCCGCCCTTTTAAACGTCTCTGCACGGCCCTGCAATTCATTATGCAAAAAAGTGTAATTTTCCCAATGATGGCATCACTGTTTGTTAGAATAATTTACTTAGAACTTTGTTCTTAGAAGTAAATTGTTCTAAGAAGTTTGAAGTTAACAAAAATAAAATAGATTAGGTTAAAATTAGTGTTTAAGCAGTTTAGGCTGAATAAATTGCAGAATAACTATGAATGCTTGAACATATTAAAACTACTGTAGAAGGACTTAGCTGTTGTTATTGATTCTATTGGAATGTTTACCGGAAGTTAAGTTAGGGCTACAAAAGTATGCACGCGCAGTAACTTTTTGTTGTCGTTGAAACCGTCTATATTGGCTATATAAAAAATAGTTTTGAATTAATTTCTCTGCACGTTTCTATAGCAGCAGGTCAAACTCAACCAATAGCTCCTGTTTCAGTTGCCCTTGACTTTAAGTCTGTTCACTAGTGTATTTGTGGGTAAATTTCAGTGTGAATTAGCTGCTCTTGTAACTTTCCTCACAGATCCATAATTCAAGGACTTAAGATTCTATTCAGGTAAAAGTGACAGTATGAATTGAAGCTGTAGAACATGCTCTAGAGATGCAGTTTATGTCTTGATGCCCTAACCCACCGGAGGAGACCAATAACCTTTCCCTCTGATCTTGTCAACACACGATGGGCTCACATTTTGTAAGTGGCTGAGAATGCAGGTGTCATGATGGCACTGAAAGCAAACGATGCTGTAAGTTACACAGACATTTACACGGATGCCACGGATCCTCTGCTAAAGATGACAAGGGCAGGAGGCTTTCACTTGTCTTTTACTGCAGCCAATAAACTTAAGCATAAAATTGTCAGACCTCAGGGTATCATACTTAACGCAAAGTAACATGAGAGCTTTTGAAACTAAAACAATCAGCGGAGGATTTTATGATACTTTTAAAGGCTGTTAAGAGATGCTGAAGGAAGCGGAAGCTGTGCATATCCATTTCTTTTGGTTATGTGTAATATGTTGTTAGTTTGAGTATGAGTTAGAGGACATGTATTTTTATGCATTTAAAACTTATAGACTTTAAAATGTAAAGAGTCCCATAGAGAAAATCAAGTTTTTGTTATTTACATGTGCAACTTCATCAGTCAAAACAATTAGTTTAAAGATTAATTCTAATTATTAACTAGTTGCTTATATTAGTATGCCTGTTATTAAAATATATTATTTTTCCTTACTACTTATTAAGCACATATTCTGCATGACCATATTCTAGATCCCTATAATCCCACCCACTATCTAAACTTAACAAACATGCAGCAAATTAGGAGTTTAATGCAAAATTCACATGTAAGGGTTTGTTAAAGTGTTGCTATTATGGGTAAAAAAAAAATCTGTGGTTGATTTCATTTCTATTTCATAATAAAAACAGGATTTGTGAGCTCATTACTGCTTTTACCAGGGAAACCACTATTTTAACACTCCAAAAGCAACATCTAGTGGCAAAGAGTGTCAACGTGAAATGGCTTGTGATTAGTTAAAAAATATTTTTTCAATGATTAATTTTTTCATTCTTTTTTTGAAAGACAATAACTTTATACACATTTCACTTTTAGATTTAAAACTTGGCAGAATGTTTTCATTCACTTAGAGCTGTGTTACACACTGCATAAAAGATCATTCAAAAAATCCATAATAGGGGCACTTTAATAGTAAGAACTGAACATTAAAAGACAATATGTCTAAGGTTTCTATTTACAACGCATATGTGTGGCGTAGCCAAGCACAGACACATTTGTTAATTATTTTAAATCAGTAGCCAGTCAGAGGTGTTTCAGCTCCACTCACAGCTCAAGTATTTGCTTCAGGGTTGACTCAGTTCTGCACGCTTGTGAATCATAAGTGTTGAAACTTATGAGTAAATAAGACATTTATTAATGGAACTTATTATTCCGAAAAGTCTGTGAAAACTTTCTGAAAGTAAGTGACAGCTTTTTAGTGATTATAACTGAGGGAAAGTGGAGCAGGTCCAAGCTTCTGTGATTAGGTGGAGGCGGGGGCTAATTAGCATATTTATTGATTTATGTATATTCAGTGATGTAAAGGTGTTTTGTTTAAGGCATTGCAAGAAATGAACAAACTGCATTTATTGACCACAGGGGCATGAACTTACAAGGCATTGTAAGAAATAAAAAAATAACCTACATGGGAAAAAAGTTTAAATATATAATTTTGATTATCAAAGATGAGTTTTGGAATACATTTATTGATTGTAGGAGGATGTTAAAGGGGTCATGAACTGCCTTTGTTTTTTATTTTTTACTGTTCTCTGAGGTCCAATTATAAAGTTCTCAGGATTTTTAAATCATAAACATCATAATTTAGAAGTAATAAGGTATTTTTTATTTTGACCCACCTCATCAGAATGCTTTGTTAGAATACGTTTGTTCAAACAACCTTTAACAAAAGTCAGCAATAGTGACCATGTAATACTTACAATTATAACTAACCTTAATAGGAAGATCTCTTAACATTGTAATATAGTTATTTTTTTCACAGAAACATAATATATATTTTCTTACAACAATAAGTATCTGAAGAAATTAGATTTTGTAATGTCTTTTTCCTCAACACTGTTGGAAATCATGCCAGAAGTAACCAGGATCCTTCTACTCACTAGCTGTCAGCTTTAAGCTCAGTACCTTGTCACCCCATGCTGTGTGTGAATGTATTTTAAAACCTTTTTAGGTCTCAGATCAGCCTTTTCACAATCTACAGTCTTTTAGTAAGACTCTGAACAGCAGGACCTCTGATACTCTTTTAGTTCATGTGTATTAGCTTTGATGACATCTGTATGCTAGTGCCCTCATAAAAGATGGCAAAATGAACTGAAATATAAAATATTTAACATTGCAGTATATCTCTTCTAAAACAGAACAAAAATATAAATAACTCATATTAAACTCACCACTGGATCAATGTTTTTGTATGAGGTGAAAGTCGTTAACAGAGTTTTGACAGATGATTTGTTTAGTAGACGGCCTTTACAGTATTTTATTGATTTGGCAACATCAAAGAGGGTTTGACTATCATTCACACAGTTTGAGTCAAATTTTAATCACTGGAACCCTAATAAAAAAAAATAGCTGCTACATTGATTTTTTTGTTAAATGTGTTTACTTAAATGTGGAATTTTAACTATTGTTTTTCCACTACACACAATTGATAAATGGCAAATAAACTGAAATATTGACAAAGATAACTTGATTTAATTGTATTAACATCTGCATGTGCGCATTTAGCAACAGTATTTAGCTACAGTATAATTTCACTGTTTGGTTTTAAAGTATAAATAACTGTGATAAAACTGTGACTTAACAGTTTACTAAGCAGTTTACATAAATTCTTATGATTTAAATTTGTTCTTGTAAAATGTAAAAAAAAAGTATTGGCTTAATTGGGTTATTCTAGTGTTTTTGTATTGAGAAAGATGCATAAACTATTAAATATGATCAAATAAAAATAATAAAATATATTCTTTTAGTTATATTTATTCATGATTTGCAAAGTTTTGGCAACCAGTATATTTATTTATGAAGTTTTGACGTGCATTTCATAATGTCTAATTGAATATTCCTATGGCTGTGATGTATGTGTGTCTCTCTTTCAGAATAAAGGAAAACGCTGTGCTTGTAAACATGGTCAGTGATTACTAGCGTGATGAATATTCATTGTTTACTCTGAACACAATCATCAACAACTGGGCTAGTGTCTAAATCAGCATCAGTTTCATGCAGTTCGTAAAGAGCTGCATTCGTAAATATTCTGATTGTTAGATCTCTTTGAGAGGGTGGGACATTGAATTGGCTCTCAGTATGTGGTTACTGATGGGGGAGAGGGTTTAATCATATATGAGGGTATCAAGTGCCTGGGAGGGTGTAATGAAGCAAAACTGATGGAATAAAAGCAATAAAGCTATGTTTACAGCATGCACCAGTTTCACTCTAAAACGGCCCTTAGTTGATGAGTCAGAGTCTCTTACTGATTTGACCTGCTGGGTTTAAGTGCTGACTTGCATGTGGGTGTTCTGTTCGCACTCCAGATTAAGCCAAACCATGTTTGGTCAATAAACTTCAGCTTAAAATTCAATTCAGCTTATAGCACCAACATATACATTCAGATCATATCTGCAGGAGCGTTTTAAAATCGATTACATGCTGCATGTCGATGCTCTGTGTTACTGTTTTATGGGTCATTTATTTAATTTATCCCTTATGTCTGATTCATAACTGAGCCTGAGGTGATCAATGGCTATTGACCTCTAACGCAATAACACTAAGGCAGAAACATTTCAGTTAAATGTATTAGTCACAAACATTGTTAAAACTGCACTAAGCAAGGACGCTTGTAATAGCTAGAGAAAACTATTCAGTAACATTCCTGTTCATGTCAATGACAGTTCAAAGCAGTTCCATTTAAAGAACTTGTTTTAGATATGTTCTGTTTGATGGGATGTATAAAGTGTGTCGTCTTCTCGTTTTGTGCTCACGGTACTTGGATGGCACATGTGATTGAAAGGTGGCTGCAGCGCCGATCAAAGTCGGACAACTGATCTTACCAGAATGCATTGTTTTGTAAGGCGGCAGCCAATTTCTTGCAGCACTGCATGAAGTCAAATGCACCTAATGTCTAACAGTAAATAACAGTAAGTGCAACATAAGCTAATTGTCAGAGATGGACCCTAAAAAACGAATGGTGGTGCCGAAAAGCTCAGAGAAAGCAAAAAAACACTGTGGCTGTGATTAACCATAAATTAACCCTTATGATAGGAGTAACCTGTGAATGTGTATCACACACACACACACACACACCTTTACACACAAGTAGAGATGCTTTTTTTGCTATATATTCTATTCCTTTTTGTGCTACTGTTATTACTTAACTGTATTTATGTGTATTACAATGTTGAGAGCATTCAGTTAGAAAACATTTTGCTGCTATCTTTACATCCTATACTATGTTTATTAACTAGGATGTTGCTGTAATCAGTGCAGCCAGAGACTGCTCTGCCAATCCCAGTGCAGTGAAAAAGGATGCTATGTTAGGCCTAGCAGAGACAAGGAGGAGTGTGGTAGAGGTAGGAAAAACAAAACAGTTACACACTGTACTTTAGGTTTGTAATTAACTCTAAAGTAGAGGTGAAAACATGACAATAATTGTAATTATGTCTACATAGTTACGTACTTAACTGTACGTTATGTCATAATTATTAATATTTATTTATTAGATCACCTATAATTGTTTCATAAGCACGTATTTATTTAAAACAAGAATGAAGCCTAGCATTAGCAGTGATCCAAATAATGATGACACTTAGGTTCATCATGAAGTTAAGGAAAAAGAGCTTGCAGGAGAAGATGTAGAATCAGACAGACAATGTGTACAATGTCAACATAGAAACAAGGTGAAGCCAACATATAGACAGTGGCAATAAACAACAACACTGCAGAGAATGACATATATGGTTATTTGTGAATAAAAGTATGCTGAAGTGTTGCTAGTGCTGCATGTCCATTTGTTTTTTGCCTGAATGACTCCAGACATGTCAGCATGGCCTGCATGCACTCTGCCGTGGCAGGAGTCCAGCTTCATACCGAGATAAGAGATCCTCTGCACTGGGGAGAGTTTGCTCTTCTCTCGGTTGACCTGAAGGCCCAGATGGCTGAGGTGCCGTAGCACAAGTTCCACGCACAACAACTCTCGCGAGTGAGCTATTATCAGCCAGTCGTCAAGGTAGTTGAGGATGCAGATGCCCATCTGCCATAAGGGAGACAGAGATCCCTCCCTCCGGGAGAACCTTGTACTGATACGCTCGACCCTCGAACGCAAACCGCAGTAGGCAGGTAAAATCGAGACGTGAAAGAACGCGTCCTTCAAGTTGATGGCTGCGAACCGAATGCATGTTAGTATGTGCTTTGGCATAAGCATCTTGAACGGCAGCCTGAGAAGGGACCGGTTCAGAGCTCCAAGGTCCAGCATGGGTCTCAGCCCACCGCTCTTTTTGGGCACGATGAAGTAGGAACTGTAGATCCCTGACCTCATCTCGGCTGGAGTTACAGGCTTGATTGCGTCCTGTAGAACTGTAACCTCCACACGGAGGACAGTGGCATACGTTTTCAGAACGGACAGTGGTGTAAAGAATGCCTCTGTACCTGGGCGGGCGCCTGGTGAACTGAATCGCATAGCCGAGGCGTACCATCTGTATTAACCACCGCGAGGGATTGGGAAGCTGTAACCAAGCCTTCAATCTGGTCGCCAGGGTTATCAAGGGTAGGATAACTGCCATGCCCACGGTGGGGCAGCCTGGTGGGGAAGGATGAATGTCCTGGGGGTGAGTCCGGGGAACTTCTGGGCAAAGTCCTAGACAGTGTCACTGAAGAGGCCAGCCTGGGAAATGGGGGCATCAAGAAAGTGAACTTTGTCGACATCGGCCATCTCTGCCAGGTTTAGCCAAAGTCACTATCGTGGACATCACCTGACCAAGGGCATGTGCGGTGGCTTTCGTCGTCCTGCCTGATACACTTGGAGTGTGGCCATCGCGTGCAACAAGGTAGCAGCCTGGCCCGCAGCGTAATAAGCCCACTTGGACAAGAGCTGTGGTGGTCCACGCCAGGGGGGCGCGGCGTTCTGGCTGCTCCGGCTGCTCGCGTCTTCGGCGGCTCGCTTCCTCTCTCGCAGCGTACACCTGGGGCGGCTCCAGCGCCTCTCG
>JAUMHI010000054.1:18896653-18912763 GCA_032359435.1 Enteromius unitaeniatus | reverse complement strand
AATGAAACAGACACAAAACAAACACACAACTTGCAGGGAGCTGGATTGCCATGCAGGCTGGCACATCCAGCTGATCATGACACGCATAGATAGAGAGTGTTAAAGAATAAAATAAAAAAGGACAGGTTTATAAATTTGTATAATCCAAAATGTTATGTAACTGAATAGTAATTATTGAACAATATTATAAAATTAATACACAAAGTAAAGTATTTAATAAGCACATATAATGAATTCATAAAATAAAATATAATATTCTAAAAAATACAGAAATTAAATTAATCATGCAGTATATATATATATATATATATATATATATATATAATCAGAATATAATAATAATAATAATAATACTTGTAGTAGTAGTATTAATATTTAATAATATGCAATTGAATTATATTTATTGTGTAATATACAATCACAACATAAATAATAAAGGTAAAGTACTAAATATCAGTTAAGAAGATGACAATAATAATAATAATATTTATCAAACTGTTAGTGGTAATATTATAAAATTACACAAATCAAGTAAGGTAAATAAATACTTCATTAGTATAGTTTCATACTACTACTACTGCTTCTAATACAACTAATTATTATTATTTATAATATAAAATAAATATATGTTGAGGCAGAATGGTAAACCTATAAAAGTTTGAAAATTCAGTCTTTTTTTCTAGAGAAGAGCTCTTGCTGTGTAAGAGTGTTTAATGTTCCCTGATGAGAAAAGTTTGTTTGGGCTTCTTACAACAACGAAAAGAGTTGTTGCACTGAAAAGAGAAAAGAGCTGCACTGCATGATGGGATACGGGTTAGAAAGAGCTCACTGAAAAAAAAAAGTTTGAAAAGAGGCATCAAGTGAAAACAGAGTCAGCAGGAAGCATTAAGCGAGGAAAATCTTCTACTGAGAGAAATTCAAATAACTAAGATTAATACATAATAAAAAACACTAATTGCTTGTCACTACATTTTAAATCACCTATCTCACAACAGCCTAATAAAATATAGTCCGAAAATAATTTTTATGTAACATAATCTGAGGGCCGTTTTCTGCTCATTTAGGCCCTACATGTTTTTACTGTACATGATACATGCATGTTCTTAAGGCCTGTTCACACCAAGCACGATAACTATAAAGATAACGATAACTATATTTATTTATATTATAAGCTCAAGCACTGCTCTTAAAATTCTCAAGTGCGTGATGGCAGGGTTGATTGTGATTGGCTGTGAATGTGTCTATTGTTCATTAGCTGAAAAAAAATCATTCTGAAAATGATTCTTACGATGATGTTTCTCCGTTATAGTCATGGTTTGGATGCTGCTATTCTTTAACATTACAGAACATTCTTTCAACTATTGTGCTTGGTGTGAACAGGGCTTTGTTTTCATCGCTGCACAAAGTCAACTTCAGAGTAAAATCTGCATTAGTGTGCAAAGAATCATCTCTCCCTTGACCATTTGCTGGTTTTGCAACTCAGCTTGTCCACAAATGCCGCTTGCTGGCTGTACTTTATAAAGGAAAGGTCTTTTGTGCTGGTCTCAAACCTCATCAGAGTAGCACTATTATTATTATTTAGAGTCAATGATATTTGGTTTCACTCCAGTTTTTGTTTTATGGTGTTTTTGTGGTCCTTGGAGCTTGACAGCCACTGCCACTGTGAGTGATCATGCTGATATGTTTGAGGTTGTACTTATGGCGTAATTGATTTATTTGTGGCTAATCTCTTGATTCTGCTGTCCACGTGCAGTTAATCCTGTTTTTATCCCTCGCTGTCACGATATTTACATTTCTTTGTTTAGTAGATGCTTTTATCCAAATTGACTTGCAGATGACGAATTCAACAACAACGGTGATTCATCCTAGAAAGACTAACATTAGCAGTGCTGTAATAAAGTCGCAGAATGGCTCAGAAACACGAAAACCAGGTATAAAGAGCTGTAATTGATTCCTTATGAATTTTCAGTCTTCAGTGTCACATGTCCTTCAGAAATCATTTGAATATTCTAATTTGCTGCAAAGAAAATGTATCTTCTAACACTTTATTTTGATGGATCCACAGCATACAACATGATATCAGAAATTTTGCAAGTCAACAGTCTACTCTGAGAGTTAGTTGACTTGTAGTTGCAAATTAATGAGAGTTTGTTGACATGTAGTTACTGTACAAAGTTACTTATAGTTAGTAGAATATCTGTGGACTATGAAAATAAAGTCTAACTCTAATTCTTCTTATTATCAGTGTTGAAAATAGCTGTGTTAATGTCAACCTGGTCTTATAAAAATACATACCTCTGTGCACTTGTTGTGAAACGGTTTTTACGTACCTAACTGCACGTTTTGCCACAATTTCAAAGAGAAATGTCCACGGAGTGGCACTAAAACACAAGTTCAATAAAAAAAAAGCCTAGCACATTTCTATTATGTTGATATAGGTACATATTGCTGTAGATTTTTGCTACAAGTTAATGCTAGAAATATGCCCTACTCCAAATTCAACCCTAAACCTACCCAATAGTGTTAATAAATGCAAAACCGGTATAAAATATAATGATATAATGTCATTTCAACTACGTAGTGCAGATTTCAACTATATGAGATTGGAACTGGTGCTCCTCGCCTCTTGTGTACATCTCCATACTCCAAGAGTTACAGAACAAACCTACCGTCTATTAAAACACATAGATATAAAGCTGAATGTGTAGCATATTAGCATATTGTTTTGAAGTCATTACATGATATTCTTCAATTAATTGTGAGAAAATTACGCTTTTAATCGAAATGAAAAGAATTAAAAGGCATCTGAGTTTTACTGCCCCTAGTGTTCATTTATTTTGGCAACTGCAGTGATATGTACTTATTGGTACGTATTTTGTGTCTCGCTAAAAAGGGCACTCAGGTACATTTATGCCATGAGACCAGGTAGGTTAATGTACACTGCTCAAAAATAAAAGGAACTCTAAAATAACACGTCCTAGATCTGAATGAATGAAATATTCTTATTACATACTTTGTTCTTTACATAGTTGAATGTCCTGACAACAAAATCACACAAAAATCATGCATGGAAATCTAATTTATTAACCCATGGAGGTCTGGATTTGGAGTCACACTCAAAATTGAAGTGGAAAAACAGACTACAGGTTGTTCCAAGTTTGATGTAATTTCCTTAAAACAAGTCAAAAGCTGCACTACCTGAGCCACATGTGTGGGTTGTAGACTCATGCTACTACTAGAGTGAAAGCACTGCCAGCATTCAGAAGTCACCAAAACATCAGCCAGAAAGCATAGGAACATGGTCTGTGGTCACCACCTGCAGAACCACTCCTTTATTGGGGGTGTCTTGCTAATTGCCTATAATTTCCGCGTGCTGTCTATTTCATTTGCACGAAAGTGTGATTGACTTGGAGTTACATTGTGTTGTTTAAGTTCCCTTTTTTTGAGCAGTGTATATGAGTTAGATAACACATCAAGCAATAGTTTAATAAGTAGTATTATAGAGTATGAAAAAGCTGTACTGTGCATGGTGGTTATGTATTGTGTGTTATTTTGTGCATGCATTCAGGCTGTTTTTAAGCACCTGCTCAGAGAAGTGAAAGTGAAATAAGGTGTTTTTTGTTAAAAGAGTAAGCACATTAACTGTTGTAAGTCAAGGAGCTGTCCCAGGCTCTTTAGATGGAGATGGAAAGATCCTTCCATCTCTGAAGTACAGTGAAAGTGAAGGTTTGAGAAAGTGGTTTTGTGACTTTTGTGTTGGTGCCATTGACTTACTGACTTTTGTTGGGAATGTACACTGGGAAGTGTACTGAACTTGATGCATTCAGCAACCGACAGCCAGTGGAGTTAGAACAACGGAAGTGTGAGATGAGTTCTCTTGAGCTTGCTGAAGGACGATCACACCACCTTGTTCTGGTTAATATTCAGATGCACACACATGGAGACTAGTAAAATGATATTAGAGTGTAGCCTAGAAATTACCAGAATGACTCTTGTTCATGGTTCATGGAATTGTGCATGGTTAGATAATAAAGTTTTTTACAGTGAAAATCCTCATGATTATCCCCCTAAGCTTCCTTTACAGAAGAAAAATCATATCATATTAAATAAATATTCATAAGCACACAGACACCTCTGCAACTTTGATGCACTCAAGAGCAATAAGTGCTCACATGTCATTCGGCATTTGCATTCACATTTTTCATTCCACAACACCATTGTTTTTTTCTTATATTTGTCTGTTTCTAAATATAAGTCTAAGTGTTTTGGGAATTCAGCTTCAAAGATCTGTGTTCATCCAGGGAGAGTGATTCACACGAGATTTCTGGATTTGAGACGTTAGTGAATAAAACAAACTAATCTACTTTCAGCGGATGATTTAAAATGGGAGTTACTGGGAATGTTATGGCTGTGCTTCTATTCTATTTTACAATGTTATGGTATTATGGCATTTAGTAATATATAAAATATTTGTAATGTAGCATTCTATGCACCGCTTTTATGAATCGTTTTGCAATTTGCTGAAAACTTACTCAATAGGCCATCCAAGCTGTACATTAGGCGAGTTTGTTACTTCATCAGAACAGATTTGGAGAAATGTTGAATTGCATGATTTGCTCACCAATGGATCCTCTGAAGTGAATGGGTGCCGTCAGAATGAGAGTCCAAACAGCTGTTAAAAACCTCATAATATCAAAAGTTCATCGATTAATATCTTGCTAGGTGAAAACTGTATATTTGTAATGCATTTTACTCATAAACCGTTTCTTCTAATTAAACGACAAATCCTCTTTCCATAAAATAGTTTTCTGCAATAAAGAAAAAAACGTATCTGAATAAGGAGAGAAATATGTGTATATTATATTTATATTCACTTATAAACAAATATGTGATGATATAATGATTCTGACTACAGAGGGTGGACTTTTTATAAGGAGGAAGTGTTATTATGGGTTATGGATTTTGTTAAAAGGTGTTATTAAAAATAACACATTAAGGCTTAAATATTCACTTTTGGTGAACTGCTTCTTTAAGATGATTTATGTTCTTCAAGCAAAGAAGCTCCAGTATCTGATACAGTTATATGTGGTAGATATGCTCCTAATGCCACATTTTAAATATTTTATAAAAATTATGCATGTCAAATTGAAACAATTCTAAATTAGACAGAGTTGACTGATGAGCGCTAATATGGTTCATAATATGTTATGTGTGATTGTAAATGTTCTTTAATAATTTCTTCACTGAAACACGTTTTAGAGGTATTAACCTCAAACAAACGGATTTTTAATGGCTCATTAATGTGAATGTGTAGCTGCACTAATCTCTGCATTCAAATTCAAGCCTTGAGCTTCTTGTTCCGTCTCAGAAAGAGTCAGTAGATTTCTGGGCATTATATGGGACCTCTGTGTGTCACCATCCATCCTGCGACAGGGTGTTTCTATTGTTCTCTGGTGAAAGCTTCATTTAACTGATTCATTCAATAACCTTTACATAGAATTCGTCAAAACACAATGGCCCACTTATTTAAAAAAAGACTAAAAAGAGTAATGTTTTTCACATAGTATTTAATTTAAATAATATTTAAATTACATAAGAAATTAATACTTTATACACACACACACAAAAAAAAAAAAAAATAAATAAATAAATATATATATATATAGTACTATCTATATAGTAAAAAAAGCTATATTTTTTTAAGAATTCTAAAAAAGAAAATACGTTTTATTCATCACAAAATAATTTACATTTCCAAATGTGTACAAATAATATAATTTTCACAATATTACTGTTAATACTAATATAATATTAACAATTTACTCTATTTTTGATCAAATAAATAAATGCAGCCTTGGTAAGCTAACTAACAGATGTCTTTCAAAAACATACAATTTTATAGACCCCAAACTGTAGTGTATTTTCATATGCAAAAACAAATAAATCATACTTTTTAACAATTCTCAAAAATCATGTTTTTTTTTTTTAATTAAACTCCATTCAGCTGCAGTTTGGTTATTTTGACTAGGTTACAAAAATAACCAAAACGTACAGCTAGCTAACACAATGGTAAAAGTATAAAAACATATTTTGAAAATGTAAACTCTTTATGTGCTAAATATGAATAATTGATATTGAGTATTAGTATAAATCACATATTTCTTGTTTCTTCTAATACTTAAGAAAATAAAGCTCATGCTCCCACAGACTCTCTCCATGGATGCTGCAATCAGTCAAACACAACAGGCTGTTTTCTTCAGTTTGACACGGTATGCTTGTTCAGTGAGTCTGTGTGGAGTGGTAATCCTGAAACAGCCTCATTAGCCTCTGTGGGTTTGAACAAAAGGACAGGCGCTTAAAAATCTCAGTGGTGCTGAGGAACCAACGTGCGGGTGTCCAATCAGCCTGTGGCGGAGGCCCAAAAACACACTCTTACTGCTGAGTTCAAAGTGCTCTCCAGATGAAGGGAGCACCAGATATTAAAAATCTTACATTTTATTTGCATGTCAGAGATGACATTTAATGATAGAAAAAAAACAAGTGCGTGAAAAACAGGATGCAGCATAGACTTTATGAAAGCCATATCTAACATGCTGACATTTCAGGGCGAGCGCAGCAGCAGGAGAGTGAATGCGGTGCTCTTCTGCAGTCCTCAATCATTAACTGCTCTTATTAAATGCTCTTCCTATAAAGGTAACAGCTCAGCAGTTGCTGCACTGGCCTTATTACAGCACAGAAGCAGACTTGGACATGTAGGTTAAGACCTTCATCAATGCTGCTGTATATCTCTGGACATTTCGAGAGTGGTTAGGAGTTTGTGCATGAAAGAATAATTATGAAAAGGGTTTCATTCAACCGATGTAGCAGGAACAGTCAAAGCCTTTTGTTAATGAGGAAGGAAAATAATGAAAATAATGGTTACAAAAAAGTTTTTTTTTTTTTTGCAGAGATGCCATAGATGTGCCATTTTGAACCATTACGTAAACTGTTCTTTAAAGAATCCTTTGTTACCCTTTCAGTCGAATCACTTCGACGTTACATATGAGAACTCGCCAGAGAGACCAATTGCCTTTGAGCTTTTTACAAAAGGCCAATGAAATTGGCGTGCACTTGATTGTGCTCAGGTGCACCTCATCACTGTGTGAGTATAAGAGGGCACGACAGAGTGCACATGCAGCTTTTCGCTTCAGAGCCTTCACCGTTTTGAAGCTGGAGATCCCCTTGGCTTTCCTGAAAGTGACAGTGCGATCTGCAAATAGAGTTCCTGCTATCCTGCTCTCTTGACTGACTGACGTATTTCTGGGCGGCTGTCACCGGATCCTGCGGGCTGGTAGTCTTTTTCAAGACTTCTGTACCAGTCATCTGCATTTCCAGTGAGCATAGACCTCTGAGTTGCCACGTTAAGTCTTCCCTGGGCAACCGGGAACCAGGCCAAGGCATTGAAGGAGCTGCACGAGCATGGCCCTAACCAAGCAGCGACCCACTTAGTTCTCAGAGTGACGAAGGACGTGCGCTTGCGGTAGTTTACTAGTTTACTGCGGTAGTCCAGGAGCGCCATCTATGGCCGCAGGTGCCAGACGTCGAGAAGGCTCGCTTTCTTGATGCCCCCATCTCCCAAGCTGGCCTATTCTGCGAAACTGTTGGGGACTTAGCCCAGGAGTTCTCGGCAGTCCAGAAACAGACAGAGGCAATGTCCCACATCCTGCCTCGCCGGGTCAGTCGGTCCACAAGTGCCCAGCCTCCGCCTGTTCTTCGCCGAGGGTGACCCTCCACAGCAACCAGTCATCCTGCTCCGACCCCCGCCGAAGCACACGTTGCTTGTCTGGCCACCCAGAGGAACAGACAGCGGGGTCGTCGAGCTGGCCTATGGGTCAGGGTACCCCTCTGCAATGGGCAAGCAGCCTCGGGTCCCTGGACAGGCTCTCCCTTGAGGAGAGACCTTCTCTCTCAAGGGATGGGCACCATATGGCACCTGCGTCCAGATCTTTGGAACCTGGACGGGACGCATCAGACTTCTCCTAAAGTATGCACTCCTCATAGCGCTGGCCTCTATCAAGAGGGTGGGGGATCTACAAGCTTTCTCTGTCGATGAAGAGTGCCTAGAGTTAGGACCGGCAGATCCTCCCGTTATACTGAGACCCCGGCCTGGCTATGTCCCCAAGGTTCCCACCACGCCTTTCCGCGATCAGGTGGTGAACCTGCAAGCTTCTCGCGTCTTCTCGTGTCCCCACCGAGGACAGCAGGTGAGCGAGAGGCTTGCTGCGCTACTCCTACGGGATCCGTGTGCTATAATATCTCAGTGTTCCCTTAAAAGTACATAACCTTAGTCCTCCCTGCCATGCAGTCGGACTAGAGCGGTGATAGCTCTGGCTGTGCTTCCTCTGGGTCTCCTTCGCCCAGTAGGTGTGGCAAAAATAACACCTTTTTTCCACAGTCAGCCAGAAGGCTGTGTTTCCCTTCAATTATATCCATAATTCTGTCAATGTATTGCATTTTCTTATTTCACATGCGAGAACTGTGTGTTAAGACATGTGCTCCGCCCTCAAACATGCTCAGCACCATGGCTAGCAACTCTGTACTGGGCCACGGAGGGTTGGGATGGTTACATGCAGATCCTCTGCTGATGAACTTAACGTAATGCAGCCTCAGAGTCGTGGCTCTTTCCATGGGTGTTCCCATATGTAACATCGAAGTGATTCGACTGAAAGGGTAACGTCTAGGTTACGAATGTAACCCACGTTCCCTGAAGGAGTTTCTCCTGCCACAACTCTGAGGTCGCGTTGACGCCGGCTCGGCTCTTCAGCGAAAACCTGCATGTGCACTCTGCTCATGCCCTCTTATACTCACACAGTGATGAGGTGCACCTGAGCGCAATCAAGTGCACGCCAATTTCATTTTGTATAAAGCTCAAAGGCAATTGGTCTCTCTGGCGAGTTCCCATACGTAATGTCTACGTTCATTCCTTCAGGGAACGTGGGTTACATTCGTAACCTAGACTCTTTTAAAGCATATTTTGTGCAATGGAAATTTTATTACCTTTCATGTTTTTAAAAAGAATGCCAAGCCATTTCTTGTTGATGTTAAAATGAAATATGAGCATATTGTCACCCCCTTGTTACCCGTGCAGACCTTGGAAAACTTGAATATTCGTGTTGGTCTGAATGAAAATGCAAATTCATTCTTTGCCACTAGGTGCCACCTTTGAATTTTAATAGTTCACAAACACTGCTAAACATGAAATCGAACAATTACCTCAGACTAGTGTCATGCAAAGAAAGGGGTTTGGAAAAATGAATCATTTGGGAATCATTGAGCTAATAAGGCAAAAATAAATAAATATTATAAGACAATGAAAGTGTTTTTTGACCTTCCATGCATGTCAACCTGATTGGGAACCAATAACAGTGTCACTTTAAAGAATCTTTTGTGCAAAGGAAATTTTCCATGGATATTAAAGTTTCTTCATTAATTTCACGAATGTTTCTTCATCATAAAAGCACATAAAAGAACCTTTATTTTAGAGCGTTTACACCAAAATTTATACCCATAGCTATACAGATTTTTTTTTTATAGTTTTCTACACTATCGACAACAGAAGCATTTATCATTGAAATAACTTTCAGAGCTATTTTTTTTCAGCTGTTGAACGATAAAAACATTGACCGTCAGTCAGGATCATTAAAGAGACTAGACATTTAAAGCAGTAGACAACATAAGTACAGTGTGCATATCTAACAATGAGGACATAACAGTGCATGAATGTGAATTCTAATATAATTAATGATATTGTAATTATTCTTGGCGTGAGTGTGGCCAAGCTGGGATGTATTTTCAGATGCAGTGTTTGGGAAACTAACCAGCTAGTCAAAACTGTTTCTTGTAAAAACTGCAACTTGGTTGTACATTCATTGTTTGAAAGTGTTTGGTTAGAACTGTCATTAATGGCTTTAAGCTGGTATTGGAATACTTACTTTCTGGAAACACCAAATTAACATTTGCTACCATATTTGGCTTACACTTTTGGGAAAGCTGGCTAGACTGGCCTGATTTGATGGTTTTAGATAGATTCTGAACATTTGTCAACCAAAAGAACATCATGCTGGGAAACCTGCTCGACCAGCTTAAACCAGCTAATACCAGCAAACCATGTTAGGCAGGGAAGTGCTTGTCTGAAGAGTTTCTCCAAAACTCCATTTGGGTACTAAAGTCTGTCTGATGACAGCATTAGTGTGTGTGTGTGTGTGTGTGTGTGTGTGCATTTAAAGCTGCTTTAGCTGTTTAATAGCACAGTACACAAACCGCATGTGTTGATGAAAGCGGGCTCAGTGTCCATCAGCAGCGGTCAGCATTTCTGTTGCAGAAAAATCTGCTTTAGTCTGTTAATGTGGAGAGGCAGCAGAAATGAAGGGAAGCAATTCCTTTAATTCTGTTCAAGGACAGATTCCCTGTTTACAAACTATTATTATATGTAGGCCCTCATGAAATCTGGCTACTTATATCTATCTCTCTCTCTCCGTCTGTATGTGTGTGTGTGTCTATGTATGTATCCCCATACAGTGAATAAAATCCCCCTAAACTGTAATTTCACTTCATAATACCTGTTATTTAGTGCACCAGCTCATCAAACAAGCATTTTTATGATGGTGATTATAATTATAAATTAATTTATTTACCTTCATATTTTAGATTATTATAATTTATGTTTCTTAAATTAATTTGATTTATTGATAATTAGCTACATTTTTCATAATGACAATAATAAATCATTCATTTATTGAATTTTATTATTTACAGTCCTTTACAAAAGGCTACACAATCCAAACTAATCCAAACTATATTTTTGTAAGTGCTGTTGTGCAGAAGTGTAAGTTCTATCATGCAAATGTTCTTTTATTTGTATCATAACTAATTATTTGTAAAGAGCTCAATAATGTCTTTGTATAATTCTTTGATGAAAAAGTTCAGTTTGAAATGTACATGTGTTGGTGCATTTTAAGATGTTTAGTATGAGTGTGCGTCACTTTGGCGGAACTTACATGCAAAGGCTCACCACATGGACTGACGACAAGCAGATGTACAAGAACGCTCTGTCGATCGAAATATGTTTAAGCTTAAATAAGTGTTTTTTCAAGTCGAAGAAACATTGCAGATGATTTCCAAGAACTCTTTTCATGACAAGCAGCCACAAGGTTATTACATACCTCTCCAGTCTAGGGCTAGGGAGGAGTAATAAAAGGGAAAAAAAAAAAAAAAAAAAAAAAGAATGGTGGAGAAATGGAGGGAGCTTTCCTCTTCTACGGACTCACACAAAACACCATAATTGATGACAAGAATAATATTTATTAAACAAAGGAAGCAAACAGATCTTCACGAGGGGTCACGGCCAACATAAACTAAATATACTAACTCCCAAGAACAATGTACTTAATCTTAAAAATTTTTTTTTACAAAAATTAAAAAAAGTATGAAATACTACCCTACCTCCCTTACTATCCTTAAACAGGAGAAAAAAAAAAGGTAGTCAAAAGAAAATGGCAACCACCTCTCTACGGCTTCCAAATAAAAAAAAAATCAAATAGTTCTTAATTTTAAATAAAAAGAAAAACACTCACATGTTTGGGTTACACAAAACCTCCCAAAGGAGAATCAAAGATCTTTTAACACATTTTGTTGCAACCAACTAACCACAAACAAGGTAAAGTCATCAGAAACTGCCCCAGCTCCAAGCCTCCACACTTCAAAACTGCAATGCTGCCCTTTATGTCCAAAGATTTCCTCTAGCGGACCAATCATGCCAGTGCAGTCATCAGCAAGCTCATCAGCTAATTAGCCTCCACTTGTGAATCATAGTTAGTGGTGAAGAGAGGCAGGAAGAGAGAGCACAACAACAAAATAGAAACAACATATGCACCAAAAAGAGACACACCCCAATGTAACGTCATAGGATGTAACAAGGTACTTTATTTGTTTGATATGTTGGACTATTATTGTGTGTCGTGGAATGTCTGACATGTTTGTACTATCATTTATGCATACAGTTCTGAGAGAGTAATGGCGCAAGGTGCAATGGTGTAAAGTGTAAAGGCACAAAGAAGTCATGACACTAACAACAAAGATATAAAGAATAAACGCCTGTTTCGAAGAACCAACCTGTCTGTATTGTTATGAAGAGAGCCACAGTGAGAACTCGACTGCTCGACGTGGGTAGGAGAGACAACGAGACCGCCGAGAGTGACGACTTGAAGAGGACATAACATATCAGATAAGCACAGCCCATAAACATTGTTAGTATAAAGATCGCAAGCAACAAGGATTAAACAGAGTTGAAAGTGCAATAATTCAAGTTAAAATCAGAAAGTGCTCTGCCTCAATTGTCAAGTTAAAGTGGCTAGAGAAGTGATTCAACTTGTAAATTACAACAAGGACTTAAATCTAACATTCCTGCTTGCTAAATTTTGCTTACAGGTTTGGGGACGAATTTAATGTGCTGATGTTTATTTTGTTAATTATCTCAAAGTGTAATAGGGAGCCAAAGGAAATATACATTTCTAGGAGTTGTAAAATGTAGCAAGAAAACAATTTAAGCTAAGCTTAAACATAAATACAGATGTAAAAACTTTCTTATTTAAGTTTAAAGGACTTATTAATTCATTTTGAATACTCTTTAACTAAGGGTTTGTATTGCATTATATAGCGTGATTTATATTCATTTTGTTGAAATTTTTGCCTAGTTTAAGGTTCACATATTGATACAGCATTAATATCTGTAATTTGAACATTTGATTTCTATACAATTCATACATTCATTAGCTTTAAGACTTTACGTTCAAACACACAGTAGTTCATAAACCTTCATAGACTAACATCTAATTCAAGCTCATTAGTTGTGTTCCACTGTCATTCAAGATAGTTCAAGATGTCTGATAGACACACAGAGGCTAGAAGAAAAGATTTCACTTCCCCTGCCCTGCTTGAAGTTACAGATTCCAGACCTGTGGAAGCAGAGCAGCTGCGAAGAAGTGAAAGAGTTAGAACTCTAACAGAAAAAGGAAGAAAACTTCAAGAGATGAAGTTAAAAGGTATGCAACGTCAGTACAGAATGATCTATGAGAAATGGAGGTATCATGCAAGACTAAGCAAGGAAATATTGTTCGAAGCGGCTTCTCAAGCTGAATGAATTGAGAACTTAGAAAACAGCTGTTCTGAGATAAAGGCCATTTATGAAGAGCTACGTCAAGTACAAATTCCTGAACAAGATCAGCGAGGTAGTAGAATTGATGCTTGCATATCAGTCTCAGAATTCATTGTTAGAAGAGCACAAAGGCAATGTGAAGGACATGCAGCAAACGATGAGGAAGAACCTTGATGTTAGATCGATCTTGGACTCAACAGGCCCCTTATCAAGACCACGGTCTCATCAATCAAACTGTGGTTCAATCCATTCAAGCATTAACTCAGTCAAAAGAAACAAAGCTGCGGCTGTAGCTGTTGCATCACAGGTTTTGTCAGTGTTGGAGGAACAAGAAAGGGAAGCTGCAGAACTTCAAAGATTGGAGATTGAAAGTCGGCAACTTTTAGCACATTTTGAATTTGAGGACTGAGCTAGGAATCAAGCAATGCAAGAAAGGCAAAGAAAGCTAGAAGACTTGGAAGAAATTAAGAAGTTAAATGTTCCCAGAGCTCAAGTAAAGTTCTATGATCAAGTGGAAGGAAACTTCAATGCAATTGATTCGCTACATGACCGCTACATCCCCCATTTGTATCTCAGTCTCTGCCACCCACAAACCAATTGCTTTCTCAAGTCCTTTATTCATTCCTAATCCTTTAATAGTTACAAGTCAAGTTCAAACTCTTCCAGCAGCAGCGTTTACACCTCAGTTGCAAAGTAGCTCTGATTTAGTCAGTGCATTAGCAGAAGCCATGAGTGCAAATCGTCTGCCAGTGCCAGAGCCTGCATTGTTTATTGGAGACCTTTAAAAATTTAAAGACTGGCCCTTATCATTCGAAACATTAATCGACAGGAAGAATATTGAAAAGAACGAAAAGCTATACTACTTAAGAAAGTACTTAGCTGGTGTTGCAGAGCAAACTGTTGTCCTTTAGAGACTCTGTGGTAATGAACGACAAGAGTTTACTGATTTCCTTAGGAGCTGTGAAGCTGCAATGCCCCACCTGAAGACATTGGAAGTTCTTAATGACTGTAATAAGAATCAGAGGATCTCGCTTGCAATACTATATCCTCAGTACAAGCACTTAGTAGTGTGGATAGTTTGAAACCAAAACATTCACGAAACCAAAGCTTTCAGGCAAAAACACTGTACACCAACATGGCAAAGAGCATTATCTCATTGTGTGTTTTTTAAAAGATCAGGAAATGTCTGTGTCAAAATTCCTTGAGAAGTTCAAGATCGTGCCAATTTTTTATTTTCTGAGCAACTGAGCAAAGGAGATGTGAGAACAAAGGCACATGTGAAAAGTGTTAAAAGAGATGTCCTACATGTTTGCATTCCTACAAGGCCTGACCATTTTAGACAATTTCTTCAAGAACTGTGTAAGGACAAGGTAAGCTGGGACAAAGATCTCCCTGACCATGTCTTGCCACAGTGGGAGTCATGGCATCTAAAAATCCCAAGAAGCTACCTTCTAACAGACTTTGATGAGCAAAGCACTGCTTTGGTGATGCCAGTTTTACTTGATATGGCACATGTACATATCTCAGAGCAGCAAGTGAAACAGGAAAGATCAGTTGCTCACTCATCATTGGGAAAGCCAGAGTCACTCCTACAAGGTTAACAACCATTCCAAGGCTCAAATTATCGGCAGCTGTAACTTCAGTCCATAATGGAGATATCGCAAAAAGGGAGTTTGAAATTGAAGAATAAATAAATAATAATCTCAAAATCTCAAAGTGCTACACTAAAAACAACATCCACAAAATCGTCTCTAGGTTATGTATATAACCCTAGTTCCTTGAAGGAACAAGACGCTGCATCGACAAGATGCTGTGGTAACACCCTCAGCGTGACGACTCTGAATAGTGTGTTGAATCAGCCAATCGTGAATTGGGACGTCATCGGCGGGTGATGTCACCGGCCAGGAAGCATAAAAGCACATGGAATGCCGGCCGGCAAACAGCTCCTGTCATGCAGCGGAGCGCCGACAGGGGATGCCGAAAGTGTGCTTTCGAGACGCAGCGTCTCGTTCCTTCAAGGAACTAGGCTTATATACATAACCTAGAGACGTTCCTTTTCAGGAACTTGAGCTGCGTCGACGAGACGCTATGGGAACAAGATACCCACGCCTCCAGACTTTCCAATTCCCTGTCCAGTGTGTGTTCGTGCAAAACTAGGTGAGAACAGAAGACCCTGGAGTGGCTCGCAAGTCCAACCCATAAAAACGGACAAAAGTGTGAGGGTTGGACCACCCCGCAGCGTCACATATGTCAGCCAAGGAGACCCCTGCTAGCAGGGCCTTCAAGGCCGCCACACCACGTGTTGAGTGCGCTATGACTCCTAGCCTCAGCGGGAGACCAGAGGACTCGTAAGAAGTATTAATGGCATCCACTATCCATCTGCTTAAAGTCTGTTTAGTCACAGGGCACCCCTTTTAGGGTGGCCCAAAGCATAGCAGCAACTGTTCAGACTTTCTCCACAGGGCAGCTCTGTGGACGTATGCGTCCAGTGCTCGCACTGAACATATACAGTTTGACTTCTGCTGACCGGGCTCCCTGAAGGGAGGAGGGTTGAAGGACTGTAGTACTACTGGCTGTGGTGTGACCGTAGGCACCTTAGGACTGTAACCCGCTCGCGGGTACAGGAAGGCTTTGGCCATGCCAGGCGCAAAGTCAAGATGTGTAGGGGCCACCGATAGGGCCTGAAGGTCACCTACTCTCCTCAGAGAACACAATGCTAGCAAAGTGTGGTCTTTATCGTTAGTAAACGATCTGAGATCTCTTCTATGGGCTCAAATGGCGGCCCACAGAGGGCCTCTAACACTACAGCCAGATCCCAGGTTGGCACCCGGGAGCGTACCTGAGGTCTCAACCTCAGTGCACCGCGGAGGAAACGTATGACCAGGGGTTCCTTACCCAGTGTCTGCTCACCGAGAGAG
>JAUMHI010000054.1:18885106-18896553 GCA_032359435.1 Enteromius unitaeniatus | reverse complement strand
AACTTATAAGTAAAGCATTCTTGTTGTTTTTTTCATGTTGCAATAGCCTGTTTACACTGATTATATACCAAAATCAAAGCTGATACTGTATGCTAATATTCTAATCTTCTATCTTCTAACTATTCTAGTCTAATATATTATAATAGTCATTATAACATATTACATGCCTTGAATTCCTTATATATAGATATGCAGTGTCGGATGGGTCGCTGTATGTGATGCAACACTTATTATAACCAGACACTTAATATAATAAAGAGACTTGAGACTTGGACACTAGCTGAAAGACTTGAGACTTGACTTGGACTCTGGCTCAGAGACATCTCTGCATTACTCATATATAACGAGCGATACGCAGACGAGAAATTAATTAACAAATTGATTCTTTTTAATGAACCTGTTCAATCGGTTCACAAATTGCACCAAACGATTGATTCTCGAAATGGAATGATCCAATTGCAGCTGTTCTTGTTTCATTAGCTCACTGATTCAAATGATTCGTTCAGAGCGAGTCTCCAGTGAACTGAACTCATAATAACTGGCGCGCGCGACTGATGATGCGTAAAGTACGTTACTAACTTTAACTGAAAATATATGGTACATATATACATATGGTAAAAATTATCAGTTTGTTACACGGCTGTAAAGGATGATCTATTTAAGTCCACTGAAAGGAATGCAGACACATCAACATCAGTGTCTTCAGGTCAAAAAACGTTCATATTCCCTGCTGCTGTACCGTTAGCAGTTTTACACTACGCATTTTAATAAAAATGAACTGAAAACTTTAATAAAACTGGAAAAGAAAGGATTTGATGTTCAGGTAACTACAGTAATTATCAAAGTGGGAAGTAATGCCCTCTGGGGGCATTTGACCAAGAATGTTTACAACACAGACAAGGTTTGAGAAGAAAGAAAAAAGAAAAATATAATATTTTCCTTCAGATGTTTTTCCTAATTTATTCTCATGTCATATATAATGTTCTGTGACATTCTGCAAAACAATAATCTACGCTTCAAAACACTTTTTTTTACTGGTGAAAATTAGACGCTCAAATCTGTTTTCTCTCAGGTACATTGCAGTGTAAGCTTGTGAGCAGTAAGATTATAAAAAATATGTGCCATATAAAATTAAGCAGACTGTATAAAATTGCTAAATAAATCTATCAGTACTTTTTTACTTACAGTAAGTACATAAAAACAAGTACCTTTGTACTTTCACTCGAGTAAAATTTAAAAAAGCGTACTTTTACTTTTACTGGAGTAATATTTTATAGTATGTATCTGTACCTTTACTCAAGTACTTGATTTGTGTACTTCGTCCACATCTGACCCAGGCCTTTTGACAAAAATGTTTCCCTTCAAATTTCAAATCATATCAAACAAACATTTATTTTCAAAGAAAAAAAAGGTAATAATTAAAACGAAGAAAATAAAGGCTTAGGTAGGGGATAAGGTAGGTGTAGGGAGAGCTTGATTGTCCCAATAAGGTTGCACTAATTTAATAATGTAATCTTTAATAATGTAATGCAAATATAATCATATATAAACCGTTATTTACACAGCCGCTGCCTACATTTAACTGTCTGATCAAAATTACTGTGCGAGACAATTTAGTAACCACTGAATATCAGTAGAGACATGAACCTAGTGTCTGACACAATCCAAACAGCAAGAAAAACATTTAACAAGGACACTTTATTATTTCTGCTGTGTAATGTTCTTCAGCATCTTATTTGGCTGGCTTGTTTTATGCAGGAAACCTTCGGACGACATCTTTAGCCAGTAAAACTAATTAAGTTGATAGCTGTGTTTTTGCAGCCGCCCCCCGGGGTTCAGTCTTTTTTTGGGTGAGCTGGTTTTTAAAGGTTATGATGAATGGCGGTGGACTTAAGCGACTTGAAACATACAGTAGTCATTTGCAGAAATGCTGATTCTGATCTGCAGTGTTTGTGGATGCACTAATGGAAAGCGTTATTTGTGCAGTGTCATGCATCTCCCTGCAGAAAACACATTTCTTTTACTTTGTCCGTAAAACACATCCACCATTTCAGAAGCATTAAAAACCCATTTGAAAGTCTGCTTTTCACATATATGTTTTTGTGCTTGTTTTGCTCGTTTTAATGCTGCTGTGTCCATCGCTGTTATTGAATATCTGAAGTGTCTCTAATAGAGCACATCTCAACCGTCCCTCCGTGGTTGAAGTGTCATTGCAGTGGCCTGTTTTTCTCACATGGAGAGAGACTCAATGGCTTTAACTCCCCATTAGAATATATCAACTCTGACGCGCATTATTAGCAGAGCACACCGTCTCTAATGGATGCTGTGCACATTAGAGGAGCTGCTGATGATGGGCTGGGACTCACGGCCAGTGAAACAGGGTTGGAGGCAAAAGCTGTCTGGTCCTGTCTCAATATGATGAATAGCAGGTTTTGTAAAGATTTCAAAACTGTCCTTGGCAGTATTGTGACTCGAGGCGAAATTTGTTCTGCCGCTCCAAACCCAACAGTTGCAAAAGATTGCTGAGGATGAGGAGGTCAATGTGGACTCCCACTGATGCTGAATGTACATTATGTGTATGGTAAATAATTGATGTGTATGTATGGCTGCAGCTTTAGCTTAGTCTGTATAGCTTGGGTTGGCTACATAACAATACCTACAACCACAGAGCTGATGTTTCTATTTTTAGACATTTTCTTCTATATGATTTATATGGTATAGGGGAGACCAGTACTAGTTGTCACAATTCAGTGAAGATTTCTCCGGGTATCTTTATATTTTGTCAAGTCAATTTCTGTGCGTAAACGAGCCTAAAACAATATTGAATATTTCAATTTCCATATTTATTGCTTATAAAAATATACCTGTAACATTATGCAGCACCAGTGTTATTTTAGTATTGAGATTCTGTTTAAATAGTTTTATTATATTAGTTATATTACTTTTAGTTTTTATTATTTTAAAGTTTTAATATAGTAATTTTAGTAGCTTTTTCAATTTTTTTTGTTGCATTTATGCATTTACATTTATAATAATATTTTTTATTTTACTAGATTTTTGTTAGTTCATCAAAAAAAAACAAACCCTGAAATAAAGTCAGTTTAAGGGGGTTTAGTTGTATAATATACCATAAAATAAAATAATATAAATTATAAAAATGCTCCAGTTGCTGTTGAGCTTACTTTTATATGACAAAAATATATTTTATAATATCTTCATCATAATAATAAAAAACAAAACTTAATAAATTCTCAATTAAATATTATTATATAAATATTTATATATAAATAAATAAATTAGTACTGGGTAATGATTGATCGCTTACAGAATATTTTTTGTGTATATAGTATATAGTGTCTATAATGTGTATGTTTATTATGTATATATCAATACACAGCCATGCATGTATATAGCTAAGAAGAAATATGTTTATATAAAAAAATATTTCTATATATATATCAAAAACATTGTATTAATATAAATATATATATATATATATATATATGTCAATGTGTCTGTGTCTTTATATATGCATAATAAATAATCACATTACACACGTTATATTTATTCATAAATATTTATTTATAAATTTAAATAAAAACAATAATGATTTTTTAATGAAAAAAAAAAAAATCCAGGTATCTAAATAGCATAAAAAAATATGCATGCATATATAAGTATTATTGTACTGAATATTTCAACATGGCATTTTATCAGATTTGTGGTTTGTGATTTCCAGCATGTGGTTTACTGTGACTGTGAAACATGGACCTCCAATATTAGCATAAATTGCATAACAGATGTTTGAGATTTAGTACCAGCATGCCATGTGTGTCTGATCGTGGTTGAGCTAGTTTGTGTGGCCGAATTCTTCCCACATTCACCGTCTTCACAGCTAGACACAGAGAGTTTTTTAATGGAGAGTAAATACGGCCCAGTTAATGTATCATTTGATATGCGCTTCTCAAACAAGCATCTTAACCAGAGGAAGATAAAAGAATGCAAAACCTTACATAGTTTCAACACCCTTCAAGTCCTGGGATTCTGAAAGATGAGGACAAAAAAGATAAATGTAATTATCCTGTCACAGTGCGGCCCTTTTTAAATATTTTTATAAAGATTAGAGAGCTGTAATCTACAGATGTCTGATATAGTGTTTGATAATCACTTACTCTGGGCAGCTCAGAGGTGTTCTCATTAGCAGAATAATAGTAAGTGTGCTGGACATACAGAGAGTGGATTTGGGCTTTATAAATGTAGCCATTATGCTGATTATTTCATAATAGACGGCTCAATGCATGTATAGTCGGTTCTGTGTGTGGGCTTGGGATTTGTATTTTGACTATGAGCCAGTCGACCCACTTCCAAGAGTCCTGCTTGTGTTGACCTTTGCCTTCATCTCATCAATGCTGACCTTATGCATGACATATAACCCCCTTCGACAAGCTTGGACAAAATTCTGAATTGGCCTTCGTTCATTTCATGAGTTGGAGTTTGAAATTAATTGGCAGAGGATGTCGAATTGGAATGAAAGAAAAAGAAATGTATTGAATTGCTGATCAGAGAAATGTAACAGACAAAATCATTCATTTTTGCAAATATAAAGAATTCAAATATTAGTTTTAATTAGTTTAATTATGGTGATATGGTAAATATTTTTTAAAATATTTATCTCAAATGAATCTTTTATACTGAAAAGTAATGACTAGAAAATAGAATTAATTTTTATTTAGACATGTAAATAATAATAATACAAATAATAACTACAATAATAATTTGCATTATTTTAATTGACATTTTTCTGCCCTAAGAAATATTAATTTAACAAAATTATTATTATTATTATTTAGTGCTGTCAAACGATTAATAATGATTAATCACATCCATAATAAACGTTTTAACATAAATAATAGACATAAAATAGTGTCATTTATTTACAAGTATAAATTGTATTCATATAATTTATTATATAGTTAATATATATATATATATATATATATTGTAACATATATTAACATATTTAATATATAAATGTAACTTGTTTTATGAAATATTTAATGGGTGTGTATTAATTTGTATTAATATAATTTATTTTTTATAATTATTATATCCATATATATATATATATATATTGTAACTTATATTATATATTAATATATTTAATATATAAATGTAACTTGTTTTATGAAATATTTAATGGGTGTGTATTAATATATATATATATATATATATTTAAATATATATATTCATGTATTTAATGTATGTATTCATATATTAGTGTATTCATATCTTAATTATTAGTTTGAAAGCATTATTATTTTCATTATTCATTTTAATAATATGCATGCTATTTTTTTTGTGTTTGGCAACCGTTTTTAGCTGAAATTCTTTTTCATTGCATTCAAGGTATTCTTTATATTTGATCAGTTTTTTGTATTCCCTGCCATCCATAACCTTGGTGTTGTTATGCCATGCTCCTGAGATACTACAACAAAGGAACAAACAGTGTGAATTGGTTTGACTGTTTCCGAACTTGGTTAGGTTCTGCATAACAATATTGCTGAGAGATAAATCATGCACAATGAGTCACTATCAAAAAAGCGAGTTCACACTACCATCCTCCCCCCGCTGGGGTTTGACCCCATTACGTTGGACTACGCAGCTGGCAGAGCAGTCAGAGATGCCTTAATAACACAATATTTGCATTAAATTTGAATAAAAACGTATTTAATACCTGTTTGGAATACCAGTGCATTTTTATTGATTCTACACTGATGAAAGAAAAAAGGCCTTAAGTGTTACCCTTCAAACTAAAACACTGCTTGATTTAATAAGCATATGACCTCTGATGTTCCATCCGCTCAGTTTCTAATTTCAGTTTTTAATTTGAAGCTCCTTAATCTCATAGTCCAGCTCAAGGGTCCTTTTATACAGAGTCTGTTTCCACCTGAATAAATAACAGACTGGTTAAAGTACATTGCAGGCTGGGGAATCACACAGACTGGCATGGGCTTGTACAAAGACAGAACTGAACTGAAAGTTCTGTGCAGGGATACACGCACTACCGCTTTTCTTTTCTTGGGCACCTTCAGGAGGAAGTAACTTCAGGTTGAGGGCGAGGTAGAGTGTAATCACATAATACAGGGGTTGTCAACCTTATCTGACCCAGAGACCATCTACTTACCTCAGCCAAACGGGACCTCCTAATGTCAAATACTACCTGTGACTAACAGGGAAGTTATGTAAATGTTAGGACAAAACTTTTTTTAAATAATGTTTGTGAAACATCATGATGAATGTCCTCAGAACGTTCTCAGAACAACCTTATGATGTTATTTGCAATGTCATCATAAAACATTCATGGAACTTCCTTTTGATATTATTTGTATTGAACAGTCTAATGTAAGGAGTTACACTTTTTGAACTTCTAAATGAATATTTAATGAATATTTTTAGAGCAATGTCTTTCTTATGCTTTTCTTAATGAACATTCTTAGAACAAATTAGAGCAACATTCTCTGAACATTATGTAATCAAATTACTTTTTGGTCAAGTAACTCATAAAGTAACGGAATATGGTACAAACCTTTAATAATTAAATATCCTTTATGTATTTAATCCCATTTTATTAATCATTGCCTTCACTGCTCACTTTCGATGATCCAATTCAACCATAGCCAGAAAGACTTTAGATAAACATACCATTTGTGTTTCTTTTTTTAATAGCTGTAGATTGATGAAATGTCTTCTCTTTTATCTTGTTCTTCATGCAATCCAGAATCGCAGCACAGTTTAAAGGTTGTTTGAGCAGCAAATTTACTATACAGACATGAATTTACATTTCCTTTAGCCTGAGGCTTATTCATTTCACTTGGTGTGAAAGGACTTTTACATTTGCCAAAATAGAACCTTTTATAACAAAAACAAGCAAGTAAGCTCAAAAAGATAGAAAAAGCAGCGCAAAAGAAAAGCAGTAAAGAGTTACTTTACTAAGGAGTAATGCAATTTAGTAATGCAAGTAACTTTCACCAACACTACTTTCACGAGTTTGCGGTTCCTTATGATAACAACTAGAGCGTATTTGGCGTGCTCTCCAGGGAGCGAGCCCGGAGGTCGGCGAACACCGGGCCCTAGAAGATGGAACCCTAGGGGGTAGAACCCTAACTAGCGCTGAGCTCGACGTCCGGCTCGAATCCCACTCGCCCCCGGGGGAAGACGCAAAATAACGGTGGAGAAGGGGAGGAGGAGGAAAGCGTAACGAGATAAGGAAGGGAGGAAAAGAGGGCCTATTTAAGGGGAAGACTTATGGATTTGATTGGCTGGAAGGAAATTAACATCACTTTATCTACAGTTTTGGAACATACTTATGATGTTATTAATATTTGCTGATTTATTTCAGAATGTTATCCTAAAACATTTTGAAAACATTGTTTATGGAACATCCTTATACTAATGTTTGTTGTATGTTTTTTTTTTTATAAAACATTGTGAGAAACGGTGTTTGTGGATCTATATGATGTTATTCGTATTGATGAAGGTTCTCATACATCAAAACAAATCCTTAATTCTCATGATGCTATTAATATTAATTATTTGCTGATTTTTTTATATTTAAATTTTCTTTAATCTGAAAAAGAGACTGTGAGAAATAGTGAAAACAGCATTTATGTTTTTATGATGCTTTGCACATTTGAATGTTATTAAATTAAGGTTGTTACTGCAAATTAATCTACTGCATGATATCTTTTTTTTTTCAGTTTATAACTGAACTACCTGTACCTATTTTGTGGCCTAGATTCATTGCGCCTACTGAATTTCCCTTAACTATTCATGACACATACACTCAAGCCATATGGACTTGCATCACAGTAATAAATATGAACTCACGTACACATACCCTAAATCAAAGAGCTGTGTTTGAAGGAGGCAGCACCCTGGATGCCATCCATCATGACTCGGCCCTGATTGCTGGCAAGTGCCAGCTCCTCTGCCAGGGTGTATTCCCTCCCTCTGTTTTTCTCATTTCACACTTTTTTTCTCACAGGCAGATGATACGTGTTTGTGAAAATGTACATGCAAGAAGAATAAAGAGGTCACGGTAAACATTCACCACTTTGAATTGCTTTAGTACTTTATTTGCTGCCAAGATCTTGTGGAATTGAAGTTTTATCTAATTAGTTTACACAACAAAACTTTTTATAGAGCCAATGCATTAAATAAAAATTTAATTAAATTATTGCTAACCCTATATGGCAAACAAAAAAATAAAATCTTAAATTAATAGTATAAATATTTAAACATCCATATAATAAATGACATGATATTAGGTTTTATTTTCCGAAATCTCTACCAAAATTTAGTGAGGTTTATTCTTAACACAGAAAAAAAATTGCCAGTGTGGTAAGACTTTTTATTTCTTTTTTATTTCCCCTTTGACAAATATTTTTTCTTCTTGTTCTTGTACCTGCCTTAACTTTTTGATTCAACACAAAGAACATCATAACAAGAAAGAAAACTTCCCAAAGCTCTGGAGTATGTCTATATATACCATATATATTCTTACGCCCAGGTGCGAGACTCTTCTCTGGGATAGCGGTACATGCTTAAGGCTTCAGTTCTTCTTCAAGTCATTCTAAGTCCTGACAGGTAATTAAAAGCGGGTGGGTATGAGTATTGGGATCAAGCGCCTCATAATTCCTCATTATCTTCTCAAAGCAGATATTTACTCTCTGGAAACATCTCCCTGTACAAACAGCACTCGTCCCTTACTGGCCCTAGAGCTGGAAGACACTTCACTGGCTGAATACTGACTGACATTAATGAGAAAATACATTTTGTGTATGAAAATGCATTTTGTCGAACAGAAAAAAGATTAAGTAATGGATTTCACAGGCGTTATTTGGATGTTGAAGGGAGAAATGTAAATTATAACGTTGTGTCACTTAATGTCACCACTGAGATATTGTTTGAGTTTTAATAGTAAAACTGTAGCATGTGGCACGGATTACATAAGAAATGACTTTATATGATGAATGGTTTAATATTTTGCAAACTTATTCCTAATCATTTTCTGAGCCATTTTTGCATTTTTAAAACCAAACTTTTTTATTCACACTGGTTAAAAATGTGCTCACCCTCAGGCCATCCAAGATGTAGATGAGTGTGTTTCTCTATTGGAACAGATTTGAAGAATTTTAGCATTACTTGCTTATTTGAGTGAATGGGTGCCGTGAGAATGAGAGTCTGAACAGCTGATAAAAACATCATAATAATTCCTAAGTAAATCACGTCATCTTGTGTTTTCAGCACATGATCTGAGCATATTTTTCTTTTGTGATTCAGACTTCAGCTTCTTTATTGTAGAAAGCAATGCATAGGGAACTCAGTCAGGTGCAACAATTTGTAATTAAAAACATCAAAACATGCAACTTTTCACTTCACAAGATGTTAATTGATGTATTGGAGTTGTGTGGCTTATTGTGATGTTTTTATCAGCGGTTTGGACTCTAATTCTGATGACAGCCATTCACTGCAGAGGATAATTGGTAAGCAAGTGATATACTGTAATGCAATATTTCTCCAAATCTTCTAAATCTTCTATAAAGAAACAAATTAATTTACATCTTTAATGGCCTGAGGGTGAGTTTTTTTTTTTTTTTTAGCAAATGTACATTTTTGATTGAACTCTTCCTTCAAGTCTGCCTGAAGTTTCCAAATGCGTTTTGGTGGCAATGCGTTTTGTGTGATTTAGTGGACTCAAAATTGCCAGCGATACAATTCTGCTGTGAGTGCACTGATCAATTTGTGGCTTCTCAGTGTACTGGAGTAGAGAACACCAAACAGTGCATGTGTTTCTTTCAGTCTGTGTCATGTTTCATTTTGATAATGGCCATTGTTTGTGAGTGGATGCAGCGAGCAGGAGATGTGTAGTGTCAGTTACAGCAGGTTGATTCGCTCTAGGCCTGTGTATGCTGTGATGCAGTGCTCATCTGTTTGCGTTAGCCTCCTCTAGAGAGTCCATGTTTCTGAGTTTGATGTCAGTCTCTAAGGTAGATCCCACAATACCTAAATGGGTTACGAGCCTGAAAACCCTGTTTCTTATACGTGGGGAAGAAAAAGAGAATGCAGAATGAAAGTAGTGCACCATATGGTCTCATAATCCATCTAAACATGCGTAGTCATCACTCTGATTTTGAACGTGCTTAAATTTGATAACAGTACAACAGAAAAATCCAGTTGTGTTTACTGGCCTCAAATCTCTATAGACGAGAGTGTTTGCAAGTTAATTATTGTGTTTACATGCACAATCCTACTGATTATGCATTATAATCAATAAATGTGTAAAGTCATGTAAATGCTGTGTAATTTTATTAGGTAATGGCCAATTAAAATAAAACCCAGTGGACACTTTAAGTGTTTTTTTTTTTTTTTGATAGTTACCAATATCTTTTGGCACTATTATGCATTACAGAAATATTGCTGTTATTATTATTATTTTTTTTAAATAATGCTATTAAATGCAAATAGTATAATATGTTCTATACATATATATTGTATATGTGTGGGTATATATACACACACACACGTATATATGTGTATATATATATATATATATATATATATATACAGTGGGTACAGAACGTATTAAGACCCCCTTAAATTTTTCACTCTTTGTTATATTGCAGCCATTTGCAGTACATATTTTTCCTCATTAATGTACACACCATATTGACAGAAAAACACAGAATTGTTGACATTCGCAGATTAATTAAAAAAGAAAAACTGAAATATCACATGGGCCTAATTATTCAGACCCTTTGCTCAGTATTTAGTAAAAGCACACTTTTGATCTAATACAGCCATCAGTCTTTTTGGGAAAGATGCAACAAGTTTTTCACACCTGGATTTGGGGATCCTCTACCATTTCTCCTTGCAGATCCTCTCCAGTTCTGTCAGGTTGGATGATAAACGTTGATGGACAGCCATTTTAGGTCTCTCCAGAGATGTTCAATTGGGTTTAAGTCAGGGCTCTGGCTGGGCCAATCAAGAACAATCACAGAATTGTTGTGAAGCCACCCCTTCGTTATTAAAGATGTGTCCTTAGGGTCACTCTCTTGTCTCATCAGACCAGAGAATCTTATTTCTCACCATCTTGGAGTCCTTCATGTGTTTTTTAGCAAACTCCATGCAGGCTTTCATGTGTCTTGCACTGAGGAGATGCTTCCATCGGGCTTCCAAACACATTTGGACTCCAGTGATAGTGAAGAATCATCTCAAGGATGATCAGAGGAAATGGACAGCACTTGAGTTAAATATATAAGTGTCACAGCAAAGGGTCTGAATACTTAGGACCATGTGATATTTCAGTTTTTTTTTAATAAATCTGCAAAAATGTCAACAATTCTGTATTATTCTGTCAATATGGCGTGCTGTGTACATAAATGAAG
>JAUMHI010000054.1:18843095-18871253 GCA_032359435.1 Enteromius unitaeniatus | reverse complement strand
GTACAAGGACAGGGGGGAACACGGAACAGACCAAACATGAACTCAAAACCGAAACTAAACAGACATGGAACGTTACATTGGTAGACCCTTTTGTAAGAGAACAGAGACCAAACTTAAAAAGCATATATCAAGCACCTGATTACAGTTATATTATAATAATATATAATAACCTATAGTCAAAAACTCACAAATATACACACAAAAAATGTATGCAAATTGCAGATAATGAAGTTTTTAAATGTACTTTTAAACTACAAAATACACAGTAGCTGTTTTAACCTGTTTAATACATATTTATTTAAAAATACATTAAATAAGACATAACTAACAGGTAAAGTAAAATATAATGACAATAATACATTATATACATTATAATAATGCCTTTTTTACAAGCAGTTTTATTGACATCTTTCCACATTTGAAACACTAATTGACCGATTACACAAGTCACAAGATGTATGCATGCGTACTGAACCAAACTGAAGGACTACGAACAACAAACAAATGAGCAAACAACAGAATATAGTATAGGAAACAAATATATAGTTCTGTCATGAAACTCTAAATGGCACAGGTTCTAACTCAGTCTCATATGTGCGCCTCATTAACAGCATGGTGCAGCTCATTGGTTCCTTTTTTTACATCAGCAGCCAATGAGCCAATGAACTGCTCAACCTACTTGAAACCTTTAAATACTTGGCTAGTGCTTGCTATACTGTAAGGCAAATTAAGGTATTAATAAATAAATTTATGAATCAACTTTGGGGAATAACCATACGTTTAATTTCTTTGTTCACTTAGCTCTTTGGTTAGTTTGTGTAAATGAAATCAAAGATTTGTTTAAATATGATTATCCTGAAATGGAAATATGAAATACACTCTATTGACTAATCCGTCCAGCATTTAGCAATCTAGTGTATCTTAATCAAATTGTCGAAACCCAAACACATTCCCACGCACATTCACACGTTCGCTGTCTAAACCTGTAAAGTTATAAGCTTTGCCGAAATTCAAAACACTTGCTGCTAATTTCTAGAACCATAACCCGTGAGAAACCAACCAGGAGAAATGTAGCTTATAGCTCTTAAGTTTAACTGCATCATTCAGGAGTAGAGGTTTGCCTGTGTTACCGTTCTCTCAGCTGATCAGATGACGCGTCGTCTTCCGTGGTTTCACGCACTCTGTTTGGACGGTTGGCTTTCTGATGTCCTTGCACGCAGTTCTTAGAAGTTAGTTGTGAGTTGAAGTTGAAGGTTTCAGCAGTCCGGATGAGCTGTTTTAATGAGTTCTTGAAAGGAGGAGGACAAATATGGATTGCGCTGTGTCGTGGTCAAGCAGACTAAGTTGCACTTCTCTTGAGTTTCCTAAGTTTCTCTGAGTTGCTTTGCTGGTTGCCACTGTCACTTCTCCTTGATGCGTTGGCGGGATGGTGATCTTTGTTGTAGAGATGATCACCAGGTAGATGTTTCCTCACATCTTTGCAAATGCACCAAGCACACAGATGTTTTGTGTGCATCCTGTTTTAACATGTGGAGTTCGGTCCCGCCCCGAGTGATGTTGACCAATCAGTCCAGTGTTACGGTCAGGCCCCCTTTACTTACTTGTTCCCTGTGATGCCTATTTCACATACATTAACATACAGAAACTTGAATACTAATTTGACGCATTTTAGGTGCCTTGGTTCCCCACAATTCTTAGAATTTTCAGCCCACTTCAGAAATCCTCCTCCTTCCCCAGCTCCACCTGTATAGATCTGCTATATGGTAATTTAGTGTACAGTATATGGGTTTGTATATATGTTCAACGCCAGTATTTCTCATATGCTCACAGCAAAGCAGATTAAACACATTAACACTTTGTACTGTATAGTGCTACAATTCTCAGAGAGTTGTCATGACAATACAATTAGTGACCAGCTGATTCCAGTAGTATATCATTCAAAATTTAATGAAACAGAACAATACAGTATGATCACATTTCTCGGGATTCTATTTGTTGTCTTGGAAAAGTGCAGTGCATTTATTCTGGGATTAATTTATTATAGAGAATTGTAATTTTGCTATAGAATTTGGGCAAAATTAGATATCTTAAACAGTATAGATGCATAATTTTTCTGCCTTCTATTAGGGATAGCCTTTGCATTGTAAGCAGTACTGTCAGAAAATGCAGCCTATGTTCACTTGATGTTGGAACAGAGCTATAGAATATAAAGACCAGCGGCCCCACAGCTGCTACAATCTTTCTTGAAATGAACTCTGTTATGTTTGCATATAGTGTGAGAATAGAATTTAAATCAATTTCACCAGAGACATTTATGCAGCCAAGTGCAAATTGAATGTGCGTACTCAATCGAATAACAGTTTGATTGATCAAGACGCGTGAAGTGACTGAGTCTAAATACCCACATAAGAGCAGAAATAACCAGGGATAGAACAGAGATTGTTGCTTTATTCTTTGGCTCTCTGCAGTGCGGTGGGATTGTGATGAAGAGCTGTGATCAGTGGAAGCTGATTGAGCTGTGCTGGGTGTCTGAAATTGTTTTCCCCTCACAGATCTACTTTTACCTGTATCTTTTCAGCACGTCCCCCTTGTAATAAAAGGCCTTGGGTTCATTTTAAACTGCTTTATCTGGTTTCTTCTATAAATGTGTTCCTGCTTTATTCAGTATAGCTGTGTATGTAGTGTAATATATAGATATGTAGGTATGTGCCAAATCAGTGATTCAGATCTCAGTGCTTCGATTGATGGTTTTTATGGTCCTCTATAAGACAGTCTGCTTGAGAGAATATATGCACAAATGATGTGAAGACACCTGTGTGGTTTTTACAGTAGCACTCAATAATGAGAAGAAAAAGCTTGTCTAGTTTCATATCAGAAACCCGCTTATCAACATTCATAAAAAGAGTTTTACTTTTTAATATTCTATGTTGTCGTTTTCAACCTTTCCTATTCCTGTCAGCATGAGTCACTCTTACAGACATGCTATTTTCTGAACCTCGATGTATTGTGCTCTTACACAAGTGAGCTCTTGCTCGTACACACAAACCGAGGTGCATTTTGGGTTATTTTTCTCCATTTAGGATGTTAAACCATACATCTTCTCAGTGGTGGCTGCACCGTTTGAACTCCACGCAAAATCTGAGCTTTGCAGTCGTATTTGGGATCTCCTCTGTGTGTAATGGCTTAACGTGACAGCTTGACTTCACTGAGGCTCAGAAAAACCACAGCTTGCCTCCAGTATCTCGAGCATTAAAAATGCATTACGTCCTGCGATTTCACGTTTCGCTCGTAACAAAAGTATGGCCGTTTTTATTGCTAAATAAAAGCTGCAGACTAATGCATTGTTTCGTAGCTGTTCCAAAGGGTAGGCTATATGAATTTTGCAAAAGATGCTGTCAGTGCCGTTTCTCAGTCTACAGAAGAAAAAAAGAAAGATGAACTGGTTGTGTTTGTGAGTACACACATATATATATATATATATATATATATATATATATGTACATACATACAGTATATGTAAACATAATAAAAAAACACCCATTTTGGAAAAAAAACCAAAAACTGAGTTATCTGTTTTTGCAAATAAACTCTTCATATATATATAAATATATATATACTGTATGTACACAAATAAAAACACAAACATTGATTACTGATGTGCTAGTGCAGTTTTTCTCATTTGCATATATAAATTATACTATACTATATATATACTACTATGTAGAAAATATATCTAAAGACAATACAAATAATCTATATAGATATATATATATATATATATATAATTTTTTAAAACAATGTTAAAAAGTAGAGTTGTCGCTAGAATGCTAAACTGATTTTACCAAGTGCAACATGTCCCTGGGTCAACATCTTTGGGATCAACCAATTAGATTTGAAGAAACAGTTTACAGTTTTTATGGAGTTTAAGCTTACAGTCAGTGTCTGGTGCTTGTACGTCAGTGTCAGTCATCATTTCCTCTGATTTTAGGCATTACTCAAGGTCATGTTTAGGTGTAGAGATATGGTAGAGACTATTTCTTTACTATATGTTTTGCATTAAAATGTTGTTCCAGGGTCAACAAAATATGTTGACATAGCATTTGGGAAAATCAGGACATGCATCAAAGAATTAGATAGTCATTAGTAAATTCTTTTTGTTTGAAACTACAAATTCCTCAAACAGCATGATATTATATACAAGTTGTTTCCAAAACATCATAGAATAATTCATTGGTGCGTTGAGAGTATGTTTTGTTCTTTTCTATTAAAGTTAGATGTATATGCTTTCAAAATAAACAAATTAATTTGCGTAGTTTGTGAGCGAGTTTGTGCTTAGCTGTATTTTTATTTCACTTGCTGCAGTTCTTTTTGTTGTCTAATTAATTTTGAGGCTCATTTGACCTGAGAATGTGCAAAAGCATCAGAAACACAATCGACAGGCTTGAGCGATAAAGGCTAAATTGTTTGCAGCAGGACAAGACTACATTTTTTAAGTATGGACCTGCTCTCCCCTGGCTCAATGAATAGGTTACACCTTATCAGGTCCCTTCATTACCCCATTTGTCCCTAAAGATAACATTACTTGGCTTCCACATGCAGCGATTGTTTTGGAGATGCTGTTTCCTTGGCTGTTTGTGGAAGCTAAACCTGAGAACATAATTCTTTTGTTTTAAGCAGCTGAATCCCTCATGCAAATGATTGTGTATTTCAGCACTTTGGAAATCCCTGATGGGTCGACAGCGTGTGAAATTAGCATTTCACGGAACATGGATGGCTCCCGTGTGCTTACGGGTACACAACGGCGCCGTATTCACTTTAATTGTGATATTACATGCAGCTCTATTCTCCGTCGGGTTTATGCACTCTCTTTAGTCATCCGCAACGTCTCGAAGAGCATATTCCTGGCTTGTGTATCTGGAACAGGAGTGTGGTCCTCTCTCAGAGTTGATTAAAATGGCAGAATGGTTCTCTTGAGGGAAGCGGAGACAGGTGCCTTTATTCTGCACCATCCTGACCCCTCCTCTTAGCTCTGCTCTGCATACAGTATGTGCATATTCACGCTCCTTTATTGCTTCATTCAGAGAGCTGTAAAGTTCCAGTGCTTTGGGATTCCCATACAGCTGTGCACTAAATGACCCACAAGGCTTTGCTCTTGTTACTCTCTGAAATATCCAATTCATTACAACTGACACAACACTTTACCCAGCGCCTGGGATGAAGAAACTGCTCATGAGAAACACTGAAATTCACGTACAATTTCTTGTCCAATTCCAGAGTTACTTAGACAAGGGTTTCAAAAGAGGGCTGCTTCAGCAAAATAAATAAAATAAAATAAAATAAAAATGTAAGCTAATGTGTGTACTAGAACTAAATTGTATTTAATATGATTAGTTTTACACTTGTGAAGTAGAAACAGAAAATACTATTTCTGTCCTTAAAAAAATATAAATCATTTAAATATTATGTTTAATTTAATATTTCATTACATTTACAGTGCTAGAGCACTGGTTCCTACAAAAAACAATTAAGTGTAGAATTAAGTCTACTATTATACGTATAATTTTTCGATTTTTTACTTTTTGTATAAATGTCTCTAAATTGTAAAACAACATCTGAATCTCAATTGATTCATTTTTTTAAGCTCTAAAACTAATGAACTAAATAAAATGAACATTTAACTGACTTATGCTGAATAACAACACTACGGTATAGCCTTTGGTTGAGCTGCTTATAGCTAAATTGAACTTGTTTCATAATTGATGAACTCTACACAGATTTAGAGTTGCTTTACAGCAGAATTCTCTTACAACTTTCTCTTTATATTAAGTTTCAATCATTGATTCTGTTATTTCCCTGTTTTAAAGCTGCTTTTAAAACTGTATTTTATAATGTGCTCTATAGATAAAAGTGATGATACTTGGTAAAACCACTCTATCATGTTCTTTTTGGCAATTCAATGAAGACTACATCAGACCACCTATTGCTGGTCTGCTAAAGAGCATCTTCCTTTTATGTTGGTGACAAGGTACGATGAGCATTTCAGATCATTCTAGATACATCATGCCTTTGTGCCTCAAGTAGTTTTTGCTGCATCTAATCCCATTGAATATATTGAATGCATTTTCTCCTCTGCAAGTAAAGCCTCCCATCTTGTGCGAATGTGATCAATCAAAGCTCTAAACCGACTAGGAGTTTAACTTGTGTCTTCACCCTTCCCTAAGACAATTTCTTTTCATTTTAGAAAGAAGCACCTTGCTGGGTGGATGAGGTCTGCACGCTTCCCCTGATGACCCCGGGCTAATTTCATAGGCTGGCAAGTCGCGACAAAACACGTGTGCTCGTTTCCGCGCCTCCACAGATGTGTCGTTTACGAACAGTAATGTGATGCTCAATGACAGCCATGGCGGGACGGAGCATCTGCGCTGCTCACGAGCTCCACAGGGCTTGAAGGAGATGTCTGTCACACTCACTATTAATGAGACTTTGTTTGTAAATGCTTCGTTCCTGCTAATTATTAGTACACACTCAGTGCGGCTGCTCTCTGGAGCGCTACTGAACTAGATAATGACTCTGTTTTGCTTTATGGCTTCCCAAAGCTACTTGTTGGATTAATAAGAATTCCAGTTCTGCAGCAACCTCTGAGAGGTCACGGGAAACGTGAGGAGGATCCTGGAAAGGATTCCACAGCTGATTGCAGAATTTGAATTAGCTTGTTTAACAAATAGCATCTGAATGCGTTCATTGGAGAATTCGTACAGTGAACGCAAGGTCTGCAGTAGAGCTGTGCTGATACAACAGTTCCGAGCGGAGCACAGATTTATTTTTCACAATGATTAATTTATACTCTGTGTATTCCAATGCACATGACAGAACAGCTAGTTCATTGATGACAGTAAGAAATGCCCGCTGTCATGTTTATCGTTGTACTTTTCCAGCAGAGCTCTGTCAGTAGTTTCCAAAACTTAGTGAGCTGCCGCTCTGCCTTCTGTCTACATAGGCAACTTCATTCACTGACACCGAATCAGAGTAACAAAACAACCAGACGTCATTTATTTTCAATTATCGCTGACAATTTGAAGTAACATGAACAGCAGCGACTGTTGGCAATGTTCAGCTTTATGCAAATGTGCAGTATTTGGCGACTTGTAAGAGGAATTCAGTAATGATTATGTGATTTCGATTTTGTGGGTGAAATAGTCTTTCCATTTATAGTAAATGGAACACATTTTATTTGTACTTTTGTTAAATGAATTTAAAATATATTTCTGATCTGCATTCACTAAATTCGCTATAGATTAATGCCAGATTAATGATCTCCATTCATGCCAAATGTTGAAAGTTTGCCATGAGTTTTGACTTGATTTTTTAAATTACAAACACCATACAGTGTATGTGACCCTGGAGCACAAAACCATAAGTCATAAGTAGCACAGGTATATTTGTATGAATAGCTAACAATACATTGTATGGATCAGAATTATCAATGTTTCATTTATGTCAAAAATCAATAGAATATTAAGTAAATATCATGCCCCATGAAGATTTTTTTGCACCCTCCAGATTTTAAAATAATTGTATCTTGGTCAAATATTGTGTTCTAACAAAACATACATTGATGGAAAGCTAAATTATTATGATTTTCACATTATATATCAATCTCACTTTAAAAAAAAGGAATTGACTCTTATGACTGGTTTTGTGGTCAAGTTTATTTAACCATTTTAAGCTTTTTTTTTTTACTTTCTCAAAGCTTAAAATGGCCAAAAAAACCTTTAAAAGTATGTATTATCTAAAAAAAAAAAAAAAAAAATATATATATATATATATATATATTATATAATACATATTTTTAAAGATCTAGGGGGACAGCAACGTGAAAGGTCCTGGCTCAATGCTGCGACACAGTTATGTGTCAGAGCATTGCTACAAGGCTATCGCCGCTGACAGAAACTTTTTAAATATTAAAAAAGATCTTACAATCCTTAAAACTTGGCTAGAGCGGTTCAAAAGACAATACGATTGATTTCAAATGACATACATCCAAAGTGTCGTGGTGATAGTCTGCCATTGAGATGAATGGGAACTCTAAGGCACTTTTTCATTTCACTATGCTACTTTTCCATTGTTTTTCTACATAAACACATGCTAGACATACATATTTGACCATTGTGCTCACATCTGCAACATCTCATGCTTGATATGACATTCTAAAAGCAGGTTGCTAAAGTTAAAAGTTTTTGAAAATGCATCTCGAGGCCACTGCTTGTGCTTTATTTATTTTTTTAAGTAAAAATGTGTTCTTCTGTTGCCTTGAAGAAGGCGGGCACCTCACTAGGTTTTTGGATCAATGCTAGTGTGTTTATGGCTGAATCATATTGCACAATGTTACTGACCATGATGAACTGCTATGCCTTATACCTGACTATTCACACTATGATGCACAGAATGGGATTCTATTAAGTTACTCATTCATGCCCAGAAGACTTCTGCACTCTGTTCTGACCTCTTACGTGATGCCTTACGGCTTAAGAAAGAAGAATTATGCAGCTTTCTTTCTCTATTCTAACCCAGTTGTATATCTAAATTTCCCCCCTAGGGGGATGTAGCAGCGTGATTAAACTTGGCTCAGCCAAAGCAAAGCACAGAGCAAGAACTCTCCATAACACTATCATTAGTAATGTTGATTTGTGTTAACAGGAGACAGAGAAGAAAAATACTAGAGCTTTTAATGATAATCTCTTATGGATAGGAAAATGCAGGTCACATGAGATAAAGTGTGTATTTTTGATTTCAAATTTATTCTAGACTCAAAATAAGTCTTAATTATTTATGAACTAAGAGGAACAAGGAACATGTTTATTAGTTGAGTTCAGAGTGGTATCCATATGTTGCAAAGCAATGTTGCTGCAGGAATATTTGAGTTATATATATATAAAGAGGATATAGAAAATAGAATTTGCTTATACATTGCTTATTTCTATGAATACAGTATAATACAATATATTAATAATACAGTCAAAACTTTTCTATGTGAATATATTTTTGTATATTAATGTAATTTATTCTTTTGATGGCAAAGCAGATTTTTTCAGCATCATAACTCCAGTTTTCCGTCACATTGATTCTTCAGAAATCACTCTAATGAATCATATCTTATTAATATTCACATTATAAATACTTTTGTAAAGTATTTATGTCTTTACTGCCATTTCTGACCATTTATAGAATCATTCTGAATATATATATATATATAATTTTGAATAATTAATATAATAATAAAATATGAACTTTTATTGTCTTTCCAGTTGTTGATAGCAATTTGAATAGTAGTTTCTACGCCATATTTAAGTACATGCATATATTCAAACTAATATGTACAGTATATATCATAACATATATATATATATATGAATGTTAATTTTCCAGCAGTTTGTAGTGATTCCAACCTTGTATTTTTTACCAGCCACCACTGTGAAGCTGTGGTATGCTCTTGTGTATGCCATAAATATCAGATTACCTTTATCTGACTGTACTCGTAAATCTGAGGTTTGGACTTGGATTGATATGAAGTGTCCTGGATGTCTCTGCTGGTAGCATCAGGGTTTTAAATATGTGTAGATGTACCGCATACTAGCACAGATTTAGTTCTGCTTCTATATTGAGAACATTAGATCCTGAGCTTGCTGAGGCATGAGTGAGCAGCTGCAGTGTGTTTCCTGCGTGTGCGGGGGGTTTATTTTTGAGAGCAGGGCATCACTTTGCTTCAGCTTACATTTCCCAAATAATTTGACTGAGGGAGGTGCATCGTTGAAGCCGAACGGCTTTTTAACTCAGAACAAGATTTTTATTTTTACGTTGTCTGGGCTGACTTCAAGACATATGTAGTTTAGCGCCGCTTGTTTTGATCTATTTCCTGCATCTGTTTCCAGGCTACCTGCTTATTTAGAAGGGGTCTGACTGGGTTGGTGCTGACGTGGGGTTTCATTAAATCTGCAGCTTGAAGACTGATAGCGTGGTCTGCATTAGTTTGGTTACAGTGAGTATACAAAGCCACTTTATTTGCGAGCGAGTCTTTGTCTCAGACTCAAAAAACTTTCCAACATCTAACTCATCTAATTGGTCTGCCATGACTACAAATGACTATGTTGACCTTGAAGTGGTTTCTATCTCATACACGCACACACTCCTATCGCTTCCCTCTCTCGCACACACATACTTTCTATTTTCAGGCCTCTGCTCAGTTCATTTTGTGATTGCCACATGGATCTCCTGGGGCTGCTGGCTGATCTACTGTGCAGAAGGTGTGGATGTGCACTGTGAATCGTAGATGGTGGTAGAGAGCCTCGTGGTAGCAGAACGCATCGAAAAGTTACAGTATGGTAGATATATACGGTTTAAAATAGATCAAAATCATCTCCATTTGACCAAGAGTAATGAACACAGAAAAATCACTTTCTGATTCTAAAGTAATATTTTGGGGTTAGTTCTGTTACCACAAAAATTATCATTTACTTTTGCTTTTTTTTTTTTTATCATTTATCATTTTCTTAAATAATAATTTAAGAAGCTATTAGCTTACAGAGAAAATGAGGGATTTAAAAGCTGAAATGTAAAGTTTTTAATCTTTGTATTTTGGAATTGATTTGTATATTGGAAACTGCATATAGATGTATGTATATAACATTAATAAATGCGTGTATTTGAATTGCATATAAATGTACGAAATCATTGTTTTGTTCATCACTCTGCATCATTTACTTAAAAAAAAAGTGTGACTGCAGCTACAATGGAAATAAATAGGGCAGTTTTTTGAGGGATTTAAAACATAAATGTAAATACAAATCTAAATGTATGCAAATTTATATGCAATTCAGTTGCATAAATATTAAATGTAGGCCTAAATACATCAATACATTAAAACATTTATTGTTTAAGCTATTATTTAAATCATCACTTTACCAACCTGACCTCCAACCAATACACCTGAAGAGGTTGTATGTACAATAGCGCCAAAATATGAGCCATCAGAGCGTATACAACAATTGCACCCCTACCGGCAACAGGACATATGCATATTAATGTTTTGTTCTTTTTTATCTGCTTTGTGATTCAGGGTTGGTGTTCCTCAGTTTGTAGATGTGTTATAATATGAGACAAGATCATGCCATTATGGGTTCGAACCTAGAGAACGCGTGTTCTCATAAAACCCCATTATTCATAATTTTGCAGGATTTTCGTAATGCGTAGGTTTAGGTGTGGGGTTAAGTGTGGTCATTCGTATGAATAACCCCTAGTAATATGTTTTAATCACAGTGAGATCCGTGTAAAAGTCCACACACTGCATTTAAACAAAACACACAGAAAAATTATTCTCCTACACTCTTCAGTTTATTTTTTAAAAATTATTTTCATTGAACATCATTATGTTTGGTTCCCTTTTTAATCAACTGCATTGTGTTAAACCGACTTGTTATAGTTCTGTTTTGTTTCCCCTTCCCATCATGCTTTAAAACTATATTTGATCAAATTGAGTTGACTCAACTCAATTAAAATTCATTGCATTAATTAGGTTTTTTTTTTTATGATTTGGGGCAACACATATTTATTGGATGGAAATCCTGCCCTCAATTAAATTGAGTTCATCCAATGAATAAACAATATTTTTACATTGACTAGAGGATTCTTACCTTTAAAACATAAACCTTTAAAACATTACAGCTTGTAAAAAGGTACTTGCACAAACTACCTATAGAGTCATTTTTTGTTGGAGGACAGGTTTCATTTTACAATTGCTTGAGGGTTTATACCATTGCATTGTCATGATGAAGTTGTACAAAAGTATTAGTAAACATTTTTTCACCCAAAATTCATAGCATGCATATTGTTCATATCTATACAATGGAACACTGAGCATTTCATAGGCTAGCTCTGTTCGCTTTTATTACGCTGTAAACACTTTGCTGTAACCATAATTGGTTTTGCTTAACTTTGAACAAAATAAGGGAGCAGTGCAGATTTTTTTGTGGGTTATATGCCACAAACGACGTCCTTGTGGCATGTACTGTAGATACTCCGTGTAAGTACATTTCTGCAGTGGTGGGCTGCATTCAGGTGGTGTGTCGTTACACAGGGGTTTTGTACATGAGCACTGGACTGCAGTCTCTCAGGTTACACTGAGCTGCGTTTAAGATGTTAACTGGTTACGTTACTAGAGAAGAGCACAGCCAGCCAGTGTTTGCACGTCTCTCTGTCTCTCCCTGTCACCACCCATATTAATTTATAAAGAGGTGAAAGAAAAGACTCTTTCAGGCTGTTCAATTGCAGTGTCACAACCTGAGGCTGCATTATGTTTATGAGAAACATTACATTACAACTCACGGCATTCACACAGCATGCATTGTGTTCTTATTTTGTATGTGTGAAACTGCCTATTTGTACATAAAGAAAATATTAAGAAATTGGATTTTATTATTTAGAAACTGAAGTGTATTTTAATGAACTTCATTTATTTATTTATTTGCATGATAATTAAGACCCACTTCGCTTCAAATGCAAAATGTCATTATTGTGTTGTAATTGTATTATTGTCATTATTTGTAACATACATATCTGCTTTTTTATAGGTTTTAAAAACCTATTAGAATGAATCAATTTACAACAAAACTAAAATTGTAAGCCAATGTAAGTTATAAAAATTCAATTTTATATATGTGTATATATATATATATATATATATATATTTTTATTTTTTATTTTTTTTTTTACAAACAAACAGCTACCATTATTTTATTGATATTATTCACCATTATATGAACCTGCCGGACACAAAGCAAGATTTACCTGCCCTCACCTTTACTGACCTGGCAAATGAGATTATTGCCTCGTGAGCGAGAGAGGAGAGAGAGAGAGAGAGGGAGGGAGAGAGAGAGAAAGAGAGAGAGAGAGAGAAAGAGAGGAGTCAGAAGGAAGGAGGCAGAGAAGGTTGAATGAGGTTTGTGTGAGGTTGGCTACTCTTTCATTGGAGCTGTCATGGTACTTTTTTTACCGTTACTTGAGGACTAACGAACACCGTCCTGCATCAGACCTACTCTTGGACTTCACGCGCTGAAGGAGAATCAGGAAGAAGTGAAGACACCGGGGCTCTTGCGGTCCGTTCTCGTCAGAGCAAAAGACGCACGCATACAGAGACTGATTTGGGGTTCGCTGCGTGGGTCTGTCCGGTGAGACTCTGCTTGGATTTTAAACCGACATGGTGGGTTAACGTGTGAGTGATACGGAGACCATCCGGTAAATTCCTGACAGGAGCAATGAATGATTTTTACGCGCTCGCGTAACTGTTGCTGAGAACGGCCGTCTGCAGGAACATGAGGAAATAACTGAGACAAACTGCGTGAGTAAGCAGTATTATGTTGATTTGAACAATTAATAGTCTGCTATTATGGTCTAAGAACGTATTTGAGGGTCGTTATTTGATCTTTGTTTCTCTTGAGCATCAAAGTCCATTAGAAACGGATCAGATGAGAGCTCTCTCTGTTACATTGAGCAATAAAAGCATAAAAAAACCATTCAACTATTTGATTCATTTATCACGGGATCCGCATCTGTAGCCCTTTAAAATCCATCTGGGAGGAGAAAAGACGTGATCGATTAATTTCTCTGTGAAGTTTTCATTCAAGTCATGTCTGGTAAAATGAAGTCAAATGCGACTCGACGTGATATTAATTTTAAGCATATTTAAGGGGTTCACTAGGCTGTCAGATGGGTTCAACTTTCCCGTTTCATTCAGCCCCGTCAAGCACATCATTTAACCCATTTGTTTCCATTTTCTAATTGCAAAGACAGCACAGAACCTACATCTGTAGTGGTTCATCTATGAAAGTGTTTTAAGGATAGTCTACTACCGTGTAATTAGTGTAGGTTTATAGCAGGCTATATCTGATAAAGTAGTATAATCATATTTTACATACAGTATATGTGCTCTGTATATATCCTCTGTCACCATTGCTCCTCTTGCTACCCCAAATGCTTACTTAATCTTTCAATTTCATCATTTTTTTTACTCATATAGGTTTATTTTTTGGACCCGTTATAGACAGGCAATTTCCTGTTAACTACATGAGCAGCCAATCACAGTGATGTAAGCATTGCCTCCTCTCACGTCATTCTTCACTTGTATTTCACCATTAACACCTTACATTCATTTGTGTTTTTGGTTGCTACTGGGTTTTTCCACTTTATTGACTTTATTATTACGTTCATGTTTTCCAGAATTGTTCTGCTAAACGGCTTGAATAATGAGCCAGTGTGCTGTTGGTGTAATGAATAGATCAGTGAGACAGGCGCTCAGTTGGCATCTGTGTTCAGCTGACACCATTGATATGGAGAGAAAGAGTGTATGTATCTCTCTCTCTCTCTGTGTGTGTGTTAGGAGGAGGATTGGAGTGATCTCATGAGTTACCGTGCATGTTTCAGTCTAAAGTTTTGGTTTACAGAGGCTTCATTAGTTAGAGATGCTACAGTCACCCTGTGCTTTATTAAGGAGATCAAGATAATTAACGAGCTTAGAGATCTGTCAAAACTTTAACACAGTGTGATTATGTTTGTATCTTGTAATGACGAAATGTAATGTAATGGCAGTTCCTTTCAGGCTTGTTATAGGAAATGTATCTCTCATTCACATTTGCAGTTCTTTCCGGTGGATGAGACAGGATTTAATGCAGGATTTAACTTTTTAACACTAATTTAGCATAATGGGTTGATTATATTTGTATCAAGTCATCCAAATAATCGATTAGGCTAAGAGTCTAGAGTCACAGAGTCCTTCAAATCATTTAAATATGCCAGTTTGGTGCTCAGTTGCCAATCATATCTGGTGCTTAATAAGTAATTATGGTATTATTATTATCATTATATTTATGCTGGAAACTGTTGTGCTGGAAACATTTTTAAAAATCATTTGGCAACACTTAGAAAAAAGGCGGATGTAAGTCACACAAGCCTGAAGTACATGTACACGGTCCGGTTCATTTAGAAACTGACCAAAAACTGACTTGCCTTATGAATCAGTTCACTTACTTCAATAATAAATAAACTTGCATCATTGTTAGAAACCCTACTAATTATATTTTGATATTTTAGGGGTTATTCACTATTTACGCAGTACTTTTTCTCAAGGTGTTGCTTTAACTCGGTTATTCATTGCTGGGATTAGAAACCAATGAGTGTGATGCTTTGCCTAGCGTGACATACTGTACAAGAACGTGGTGAAGTTTGGAGGAATTCTCTTAACCAGTTTTCTGAAAGTTTTCTGAAAGTCTGTGGTTTGTCAAAATGTCTGAAGAGGTGGTCTGTTGCTCAGCTCACTGGAAGTATTATGAGCATCAAACTGCTGTAAGCACCTCTGACCAGTGAAGCGCAGCAAATGGGAGCCGTACTGTGACATGGTTTAAAGAGCCCTAAGGCAATTACACGGAGGTCAAAGTCTTAGACATGCACCTGACCTTTGTTCGCCTTGTGTCTGACTTTACCTTTGAACTTTTAATGCCTGTAATACCATTTCAGGCGTCTTAGAACTGACCAGAGGTCTTACGACTTACTAAGTGGGGAGAAGAGGATGATGAAGGCTGTGTTGGGAGTGAAATAGCCAGGACTTCATTTGTGCCTGGAGGTTGTTTGAACGTATCATCCTGTGTGGTATCTGGGTTTAGGCATGACTGTATTCATATGCACTGTGGACACCTTAGAGAACACATTTCGGCATTAGCTGTGGGTAGTGATGCCTGAAATGATTTCCATTCACGCAGCCACGAAAACGGAGATGGAAGGAGAAAAAAGCTGTGAGGCAGAGAGAAGCAGAGACATACAGAGCGAGAGAGAGAGAGAACAGCTGGAGAGAGACCAAGATAGACAGACGCACTGGAAGTAAGGTAGCGTCTTGGGACAAAGAGAAAGATTTTAAGGAATACTTGAGCCAAAAATGAAACTTCTGTCTTAATTTACTCAGGCTTATGTTGTTACTGACCCCTATGACTTTATTTCTTCCTGGGAACACAAAGGAGGATTGTACTGGTTGCTCTTTTCCATTCCATTAGTGACCGTGGGGACTGAGGCTTTCAAGCTTCAAAAAGGATGAAAATGCACCAAAGGAGTATCATAAAAGTGGTCCATAATAAGTAAATTGGTGGTGTAATGATTGTGTACCACTTTTATTTTAAACCATCTTTTCCATGAAACAGCAATGTGAGCACAGAACATAGAATGTATGCAAGAACAAATAGGATATGGCCATTCATTAATTAAACTTTATAAGATAGGTATGTTATACAGTGGGTATGGAAAGAATTCAGACCCCCTTACATTTTTCACTCTTTGTTATATTGCAGCCATTTGCTAAAATCATTTAAATTCATATTTTTCCTTATTAATGTACAAACAGCACCCCATATTGACAGAAAAACACAGAATTGTTGACATTTTTGCAGATTTATTAAAAAAGAAAAACTGAAATATCACATGGTCCTAAGTATTCAGACCCTTTGCTCAGTATTTAGTAGAAAAACCCCTTTGATCTAATACAGCCATGAGTCTTTTTGGGAAAGATGCAACAAGTTTGCTTGATTGGGTTTAAGTCAGGGCTCTGGCTGGGCCATTCAAGAACAGTCACAGAGTTGTTTTGAAGCCACTCCTTCATTATTTTAGCCGTTTGCTTAGGGTCATTGTCTTGTTGGAAGGTAAACCTTTAGCCCAGTCTGAGGTCTTGAGGACTCTGGAGAAGGTTTTGTCCAGGATATCCCTGTACTTGATCGCATTCATCTTTCCCTTGATTGCAACCTTCCCTTGATTGAATCTTATTTCTTACGATCTTGGAGTCCTTCAGGTGTTTTTTTAAGCAAACTCTATGCGGGCTTTTAAAGAGTCTTGCACTGAGGAGAGGCTTCCCTCGGGCCACTCTGCCATAAAGCCCGACCGCTGGAGGGCTGCAGTGATAGTTGACTTTCTACAACTTTCTCCCGCCTGCATCTCTGGAGCTCAGCCACAGTGATCTTTGGGTTCTTCTTAACTTCTCTCACCAAGGCTCTTCTCCCCCAATAGCTCAGTTTGGCTGGACGGCCAGCTCTAGAAAGGGTTCTGGTCGTCCCAAATGTCTTCCATTTAAGGATTATGGAGGCTACTGTGCTCTTAGGAACCTTAATTGCAGCAGAATTTTTTTGTAACCATGGCCAGATCCGTGACATGCATTGTGAGCTGTAAGGTCTTATACAGGTGTGTGGCTTTCCTGATCAAGTTAAGTCAGTATAATCAAACACAGTTCGACTCAAATGAAGGTGTAGAACCATCTCAAGGATGATCAGAAGAAATGGACAGCACTTGAGTTAAATATATGAGTGTCACAGCAAAGGGTCGGAATACTTAGGACCATGTGATATTTCAGTTCTTCTTTTTTAATAAATCTTCAAAAATGTCAAAGATTCTGTGTTTTTCTGTCAATATGGGGTGCTGTGTGTACATTAATAAGGAAAAAAAATCAACATGATTTTAGCAAATGGCTGCAATATAACAAAGAGAGAATACTTAACATACCCACTGTATATATCAGAATGTTTGCTGTTTCTGGAAGTTAACCTTTTGCATCAAAAAATTCAAATATACAATACAAAAAAATACAATACAACATAAAAAAATTATAAGATGAGCCAATGACAGTTGAGTATCAATTTCACGGAGAGCAGAAATCAGACAATTGTAGGTTTCAGAGCCATAGAGAAACACTGGAAGACCTGAACCTTGCATCATTTTAATGAGGTGTCTGCTTCCAAAAGGGAAAAACAATGTGTCTGGGTACTTGAAGCGCTGATGCAGGTATCCTGAGATGATAGACAATATAATTTATTTTATTTAATTTCCTGAATCTGAACAAAACAGAGCAAAATGTCCCCCAGCATTGGACCTCAAACCAAATGAAGGCAAAAATGTTAATTTTCTGGTTGTCATACACTCATTAAGTTACAATTTTCATCTGCTCAAGCAGAACGTTAATGTCATCTTGTGCTTCAGCAACGTATCTCTGGCTAAAACTAGAGATGATAATGTTTGTGAGTCCATGCTAATGTATAAACCTAAAGAGCAGAGAGTTTTTGCACAGTGCACTGTAGGTCATTACAAGGTCTCTTCATATTAAACTGGCAAAATGTATGTTAATTTAATTGTATCATGCAATACAGGAACGGTGTTGATCCAGGATGTTGTCATGATGACCAACCAAACTTCTCTGCTTGCATGGTGATCTGTAAACCCTCACTTCGATTTATCCCCTGTATTTATTTGTAAATTTTTAATAAAGAACTCCATGAAATATTAATTCCCTTCTGTGTCCAAAAGTGTGTAAAACATGGTGGAACAAGGTTTTTTTTACTGCAGCTGTCATTGTAAGAGTAACTAAGGGGGGGGCGGAGCTTACCGGTCAATTAATGCTTAAGCAACATTTCTCTCATCAAATGAAAACTGACTTAAAGTTTAATTTGCTCCATATAAATAGTTATAGTGTTACATTTTGTATTTACATTCAAGCGTTTGGAGATCTATCCAGAGCAACTTACTGTATAGTACATTATTGATTTCCTGGGAATTGAACCCTTAACCTCAACGTAGATACTAAAATAATATATTTTTTGAAGATTATTGGACTATGTTTTACAAGACAAAAGTTTTTGTGTCTTTAACTACACCAATTTTCTTTTCAGTAAAGTGCCATGCTCTATCATTTAAGCTACAAGTAGGCAGCTGTGGTTTCAAGAGTCTTGGAATGTAGCACATGAGTCATACAGACCACTTTTATGATGCTTTTATATCCTTTTTGAAGCTTGAAAGCCTCCCTTCCTTTGTGTTCTTCTGAAGAAAAGACTTTCAAATAGGTTTGCAACAGTACAAGGGTGAATAAACAATGTCAGAATTGTAATTTTTTGGGGTGAGCTATTCCAATTAAAAGAAGGTTACTGCAAGTGTTGGCTGCCGTGCCAACTGTATGACTATAACTCCAATGATGTTCTCCTCTCTTCCGTGTAGATGGTCTCTGATGTGTGAAGGCCAGGCTGGATTTCTCCTGCATGTATCTTTAACTCAGTCAGCATCTCTCAGCTGTCTGATTCATCTCTAATCAGCTTCTGCCCACTGGGAGTCCCCCAGGATGACAGCAGCAGGGGAGACCGTGAAAGCCAGAGGTTTAGAGCTCAGACAGAAAGGGAGCAGTCGGAGAGGTCGTGAATCTAGTCTTCGGGGCATAACAGAGCGCTAATGTACCTGGTTGAGATGCTATAGTTTGCAGAGGCAGACAGGGGTTGAAAGAGCTATTTAGATGAGAACTGAAGATAATGATGTAGACACTAGTTCTGCTGCAGAGAATGGTTTAGAGCAGACGTGAGGTCTGAGGAGGTGAGAGCACCATTCCGACTGCTGATGTTTGGGCAGATGGGATCATCTCAGGTACAGATGTTGTTTGGAGAGCTTCAGTAGAGCTGTATGCAGATGGTCTGTGAATGCCCCACAACATGTTAAACTGTAGAAATTGCCTCAAATATTGTTTTTAGATTAGATTAAATTTAGATTATATCAGCAGCATTTTTGAGTAAAAGTTGCATTGCATTGAAAATTTGTGACCCTCCCTGTGAAATCCAGGCTACGTTCTCAGGCTAAAAACTAATTATGAGATAACAGACATCAAAGTTTGATTTCACCATTAATTTCACTATAAATGTTAATCTTTTACATGGTCTTGCTCAGTCAGTATTAAAGATCTGTAATAGCAGTGTAACATGTTCACAGATTTTTCCTTACGTTATGAAGAATGATTTTATGTAGAAAACATTTCATCTCACACACACAAAAAAAAGCGCAGGTTTTCACAGCCAGGGTTACATTTATATGAATTTCAGATTAACTTTGTATGTTATTAAATCCCTATTTTATCCTCTCTCGGTGCTAGTGTGTTGGTTTCTCTAGAAGAAGATAAATATAAAAAAAGTCATTGTTTTCATACCCTGACTTTTTCTTCTCTTTGAAAAATGTCTCCTTTTTTCCAGTGTAGTTTGTACAGTACAGATTTGAAATGACATAAGGGTGGGCAAATGATGATATAATATTTATTTTGTAGCTGATGTATCTCTAAGTAGCCATACCAACAAGACAGGACCATGCAGTACATAGATTCACTATAGCACTCACCAACATAACCAGGTGAAAATACCAGCTGCGGTGCACATTTAGCTGCTTCTGTGCATATATTTCTCCCTCCTGCATGGCAAACTGAATGATTTATAGAGGTTTGCCAAAGCCAAATGCACTGGGCAGAGGTGCATTTTCATGTCTGACTAAGTGAAGCCTTAGGAATGAACTTTCCCCTGATGTACAGCAAGTAACCTTGTGTGAACTGAAAAGCATCAAATGACATCTTCGGGAATAATGGCTTCAATATATTCATTCTCAGGTTCTTGGAAAGACTTGACATTGCTGCCACAATGGAGAGTGCTCGGTTCAAAAAAAGTGTGCAAGTGAGAGGGTGAATGCCTCATATCTCCACTCTAGGGACGATGTTTTTAGGAACCTTTCAGAAGAGATGTTCTTGCACAAGCCATTAGTTCATCTAAAGGGTCAAACTTTCAAACTCTCTCAGATGTGCCAGTTGCAATCACTGTTTTTCTAATGAGACAAGATGCCCATGGTGGCTTTTTCACCATGGCAGCTCATGCATTTGAGAGGGTTTCTCTGCAGTGCCAGATATTCTTACTCTAGTAGACTCTAGCATCAGTTCAGTTCCGTGGCGAAACGCCATGGTGTAGATAAGCAAATTTCAAGCTTTCTGTCAGCTGTCTCCATACTGCCAGCTTTCTGCTTCTTGTAGTAGAAGAAAGTTGCTTGGTGACACCTACATCAATACTATAGCAACCAATATATCTGATTTGATCACTTTCAAATAATGACAGTCCGTGCAGATAAAAGTCTGCCAGTCAGGATTGAAGCAGGGTGAACCGAAAAGAACATTCTTTATTTGTTGAAAGGATAGTTCGCATCAAATATGAAAAATCGGTCATTATTTACTCCTCCTTGTGTCATTCCCGACCTGTATGATGTAATTTTTTTCTTTGAAACAAACAAAATTAATTTTTTAAGAATCTTTACGTATTCCACCACTCTAAAAGTATCATAACATTTATACAGTATATATGACTTGTGTACTGTATCTGCTGAAGCTTTGTGATGAACAGACTCGCATAATCTCTGTGAAAGCTCTTGGTCACATATGGCGCACGTTTGATGTCATGGTGTTTGATTGTAAGACCCTATGTTTTCAGCAGCATGTTTCTATGAGTGTAGATTTAAGTGTTTATTTGTGGGGTATTTTTTCTACATATCAGATGAGTTGACACCAACGTCATATCAGCTTAAACTGGTTTCTGAAACATGGTGCCTAATTTGTTGCAGAATGAAAACGAGTCTATCAGCTGGCAGTTATAGATCCAGTGTTTCTTTTCTGATGTCTGGAAAATTATGGGCTGGTTGATTAAAAAAAGAGGAACATTTAATTACTTTATATATTTATCAAACAGTGTAAGATATTGTATGATCAATTAATATTCCCAAAGTATATTTTTTTGTTTCAACACATACCATGTCAACCACTTAAAAAAAAAAAAACGTAGTGCCCACATGGCCAAACTGTGCAGAAAGCTCCAATTTTGACATATCCGCCCAATTCGCTTCAGAAGATCTACACTAAAACAATTCAGAGCAAAATCTGATATTTTTTGTATCATTACATTTTAAATGGACATTTTATTAGCAGTGTTTCTACTTCTATTTCACTGTTGTGCAATATCATTTGTGTGTTCAAGAGCAGAAATATTTTAACTGGCATTTTAACATAGTAAAGTAAAAACTCTGTGACTTAGAAATGTTTTTGTGTCACTCTCATTGATCCTCAGCTTGATGTGTTGTCCATCATTGTAGAGTCTGAATGAGGTGTTGCTCTGGTTTGACCTCGGCTCTGTTCACACTTGCTTTGAATGTGTTTTTAAACTAGTTCACAAACCACAGCCACCCTGTCATTTACTTTAATATGATTTCATGTGCATGTTTCATTTTTTTTTTTTTTTTACTATTTTCCTGGTTTGTTTGATGTTGAGACCTGGAGTGCATTGCTCCAGGAGTTTTCTGATGTCAATTTAAAGATGCATGTAGTTTCTTAAATAAATAGACCACACAGGTTTGCTCTCAGTGTTGATTTCATAATAAACCATGAGAATGTTGTTGGCATGAAACTGGAATGTTACGGTACCACTTTGTATGTGTATGACTGTCTTACTTTGGCAGATCATAAAAAAAAAACATATTGTGAAAAATTTAGTTTTGGTGACCATTGACTTTTTACACACTTATGTGATGTTTGTTCAACAAGTTTCGGGAGGAGCCTGATTCGCCACAGCTGGCAACGCATTAATCAATCAATCTATTTTCTGCTCCGTCCAGTCAAAACTACAAGCCTCCTTCTTAAATAAGCTCACTTCCTTCTCGTTTCTCATTCCCTCCTCCGTCTCCTGCCTAGTTTCGTGCCTTCCCGCTCCAGGGGGGCACGAGGGGTTTGAGCCGAACAGCAGTGCTCAGCCCTCGCTAGGGTTCAAACTACTAGGGCTCGGAGTCCGCCGATCTGCCAGCTCGCCCCCAAACAGCATTATGATTTATCATCATTAGGAACCACGAACTCGTGAAGAATAGGTTTCATTAATATTGCTGCGTCTGCATGCATCTTTTTGTGTGGTGCCTTGTTTGTGTGACACACACTTACACATACGCATTTCCACAGGTTGAAAATTCCAGCGTACAGTAACACATCTATGTACTTGATTGCCATCACAGGTGCTTTGGAACATGTCTGGGTCATTGACATGGGTTAATCACTGGAGTCATTAGTGTTTGGACCCCTAACGTTCTCTGATTACGTCTCACGCTGGGTAATGAATTGCACTGCTGTCTTTGGCAGCGTTCACTCTTTTTGGTTCACCTCAGGACTCTAGCCAGATAAAAATGAAGTAGAAGATGGGCGAGAGGAATAGTTCACCCAAAAATGAAAATAAGCGGAAAATTGAAACACCTTCAGGCCATCCAACATGTAGATGACTTTGTTTCTTTGTCAAACAGATTTGGAAAAATTTACTTTACATGACCTGATCACCAATGGATGCTCTGCGGTGAATGGGTGCCGTGAAAATGAGATCGCAGTAATCCACAAGTAGCCTCCAGTCCAGTAGTTAAAATCTTGTGGACCAAAAAGCTGCGTCTTTATAAGAAACATTTTCTTTGTTTTTGATGTCAATCCATTGTCTCAAGTCCATAATTAATATTAACACTTCCAAAAGTGAAAAAGTAGAGCTGTTTTGGACTGTAACAGTGTTTGATCTGTGTATACCTTTTCAATGGAGACATTGATATTATAGATAAAAGACTTGAAGCAACAGTTTGAAGTTAAAAACACATTAATGATGAATTTATTACAAACATGCATTAACTGTAGTTGTGTAGATAACTTGTTGATAATTGTGTGACTCATTTTGACGGCACCCATTCACTACAGAGGATGCATTAGTGAGCAAGTGATGCAATGACTTGAAAATCTTTTTTGATGAAAAAACAAACTCATCTGCATCTTAGATGACCTGAAGGTGTTACATTTTCAGATCATTTTCATTTTTTTCATTCTCACTCTGACGGCACCTATTTACTATAGATGGTCAATCGAATTGTGCATTTCTTTAGCAAATATAAATTTTCAGTTGAACAATTTCTTTTAAAAAAGTGAATTGTCTTATTATTTATTCATGCTAATTTAGTTTCAAACCTGTATCCTCTATTTGTGTACTGTGAAAATTGTTATTTGGAACATGAGGGTGAGTAAATTGCATAATTTAGATGATTTTTTTAGCTTTAAGGCACGAGGTAAAAGCACAGCATTTTATTTTACCTTTACTAGGAGGGTAACTTCAGTAACATCTTATCAGTGTTTGGTGTCTATGACAAGTAATTCAGTGGAAAAGCGGGCTGTCGACGATCAGTTACCCTTCATGTGATCATCCTTCCGGTTGCTTGTGAAAGCATGCTGGGCGAATGAGTGGCTTGTCAGTGAAGTTTAGTCATTTTAAATTATTTAGAAATGCAAAACAGTGTCCTGGTATGACATAGCATCAAAGTGTCTTTGATGAGGGGTTTAGCTTGACAGAACATTTTATGAATAAAAGACTGTCGGACACTGACTGTAATAGGTTTTAGCGCGAGATGTCAGCAATTTCCATTGATTTCTTATTTGCCTGTGACAGTGGAAAAAGCAGGGTGCTATTAGGCAGGTGTGCTTTGCTGATATTATAGTCCACAGTAATAGCAATGGCCTTCTTACCCCTGATTGCTTTGCTGAAACGTAGTGATGCCAATCACTTTGATCTATTACCCTTCACCACACGCAAAAAGGGTGAGAAGCCCTTGAGTAAAGAAAGAAACGCTCTTATATTTCGCACACAATTCATTAGATTAATAGCGTAAACATTACAGCCCATAAGAAAGAAAAATCACAAATAAGATATTTTTAACATTTCAGCAATATGAGTAAGAGCAATATGAGTCTCCTGCTTTTCAAATTGTTCTTCTGAGACAAAACCCAGTCTTATCCGTTTAAAAAGAGATCTCAACAGTATCTTAAATTGTGCTTTGTTACAGTATGCCAAGATAGCAAAGCCTGTTTGGTATTACTAATGTATGCCAACAGTTGGCCAATGCATACATTTAAAATTTAATTTTTTTTTGGGGGGGGGGGAACTTTACTGAGCATTAGCCAGTGTCATCACTTTAACTTATTTGTAATTGAAGGTTTTTTTTTGCCTTCGTCTGCCCTGCTGATAATTTCATAGACATAACTCATGAGTATAAGCATATGTTCTAATTATGCAAATGCTTTAAATCCCAATAGAAACATTGCTCTTTCTGTTTGGGGTCAACGAATGCTAATTAAATCACCACATTGTCATTCTGACATCAGTTGTGTGTTTTGATAGCAATACAGATCAGAGGAGATCCAGATCTATGAGAGCGGGTGTTTGAGGGATAACAGTCTGGATGTAAAACGTTTGCTGTCGGGGTTGGTGTTTAGGAACTTCATGTCTGCTGGGTAATTTTGACAGCGGGAGGCAGCTTGTTCAGAGGTCTTTGGATCCTTCCGGAAATCCAGCAGCTTTGTACTTTGATATCAAATGTTACTGTGAAAGATGCATAGACCCTTGATAATAAAACCCTGCCCAGCCATCTGTGCTCTTCTTAAGAAACACTGGCTGAGAAATTGAAGTGTTGTCGGAATAATAGAACATTACAGGCAACACAATGATGATGCATTTAAGCGCTGATCACACTCGCACTGCTCGCTGTTACTCCAGCAGCAGGAAGGGCTGCAGGTTTCAATCTGCTCTCAAGATGACATGAGATTATTCAGTCCTTGTGTTGTTTTAAATATGTAGCTAAACAGAACAAATGCATGCATGAGGGCTCAGTGTAGTGTAGAGACCAGCTGGTTAATAAAAAACACATTCACTTCATCAATGAAATGTGAATGAGCCCCATCTCCCCGAGTGCTTCACTGGCTTTGTTCAGAATGGAATACTAGAATACTGCTTGCTGCATGCTTCACTTTATACACTGACTTTTAACTACTATTCTTTCAAATAGTATGGGAATCACAGAATCTAGTATGCTAGTATGCTGCAGTGTTATCAGATTATTTCTCTTTAATTCAGGCTTTAGATCAAAATGCTCTTTTTTTCTGAGAGAAATATGAAACAGAAAAATCAGCCATAAATATAGAATGTTTTCATCCAGTTTTGTGCAATTTATGCATTAATACACATATACTGTGCATATATACATATATATATATATATATATATATATATATATAATGCAGAAAAATCTACATGCATATGGGACATTTGTTTTATTTTAACTATATGTCAACTGCTGTCCAATGTGTTTTACTATCTATCTATCTATCTATCTATCTATCTATATATATATATATACAGTACACACACATACTTGCTGTATTTAAAAAAGCGAACATACACAAACTCCTGTATTTAATAGGAACATGTAGCAGAGAACAGCATTTTCTTTTATAGCTATGGCTCCAGTTTGATTTATTGAGCACCTTTAGCCTTGAAAACTGAAATGTTGTCAATCTAATTCAGCATTCATGCTGTCAACCACTTCATCTTCTTTTTTTTCTCCATTATTTTTTCCTTTACTTTTTTTTTCTTCTGCAGTCCGTAATCTGGCACATATTGGATAATTTTGGCATGCAAGTAAGCAAAAATACTTATTAGATCCAGTTTTTTGGCATTCAATTTGGATTAGTTTCAAATGTGATTCTAAATCTGACATGTATTTCATATCTGGTCATCTGATGTTCATTTAAACAGCCATCCGTCTGTCCACTTAATTTGGGATTTCTATCATGAAGTGATTATTATTAAATGTATTTATTTAGATGTTAATTTTACAAAAAATAGCAATTAACAGACTGAATTAATACAGAAATGTTTACATTTTGTACAAAAATCTTACATTGCCTTTAACCTACACATTAAATCAGTTTTTATATTCCCTAAATGCAGCCTAAATATTTTTTTATCAGTGTTTATCATCATTATTGTTACTTCTTTACTCTTAACTACAGTGTGTTTGTTTCTTGGTTGGTGTCTGTGGGTCTTAACGCATGTCATTCAATAACAGTTCTGTAATGAAGTTTCTCACTGCAACTGTCCGTCATTCTCCCAGATACATGTGTAGAAAGTGAAGGGAATAAATATAAAGGAAAGTATTATAGACAGATTCCAGCATGTCTTAAGGGTCCTGATAGCGGCCAGGGAAAGTGGCGTCTGTTGCCATGACTGTCAATAAGGCTTAGAAAGGACTCTGAGCTTGAGACTGTGTGTATTATACTTTGATTAAAGGATAGAGGTAGTGGAGGAAAAATGCATGTTGAGAGCAAATAATGAATCATTTTTCATAGAGAAGAAAGGCAGGGAGATGTCCTCCATGACTGAACTACCTACATCCAAAAGTGTCCTATCATATATGCAAAAGCTGTTTTAGATTGTGTGTCTAGATAGCTGTAGTTTATTATTTCAGTTTTATTATTAAAATAATTTTTTTTCATCTTGTGTTTGCAATGCATATTAATTTCAGTGGCTGTAAAGTTGCGGTATTTACACGTAAATAAGCACAGCGTTGTTTAGCTTAGCAGATGCTACAATACAGTTTGGGTGTCAGGGATCTTAGAGCTTAGAGGCGTAGACGTTTTAACATTCACTTTAATTTAAGGAAACATGAAAAGCTACAGACATCCAAAAACCTTGACAAACGACAACTAAAGTAAGAACTCACACTACATATACACAGAAATAAACTAGACACAGCTGGACAGTAATTAACGCAATGAGCTAAACAAGGACAGGAACTTAGGACCAAATAAGGAAACACAAAACCAAAACCTAACTGTGACATAGAACAATAACAAAAACACAGATATGGGCGTGACATCTCCCCCTCCCACAAAGTGCGTCCTTGCACCTGCAGACATCTAGCGGGGGAAGGAGCCCAGTGGAGCTAGTGAACCGACGGGCACCGCAGGAGAGGAGGGAGCTAGGGCCCATGGAGAAGCCGACGGGTCCATGTGACGAGGCGGAGTTCTGGCTTCGGAGGTCAGAGGTAAGACCGAAGGACGCCCCAAATCGGCGGCGACACTCCAAGGAAACGCCAATCCGGAGTGTGCCACGGTGCCATCTCGGGACTCGATCGTGTAGGCCACCAGCCGGCAGGATCCGCTGACAGCCGTCCAGTGAACGCTGTCAGACGAGCAGAGCAGAAGATTGCAGGAACTGTTTTGAATAAGGACGCTCCACTCCAACTTCTCCAATCGCAAGTCGAGGGGGTCTCCAGCTCAGAACGGCATAGGCTCTGAAGCCAAAAGCTACATGTGCACTGCGCTCATGCCCTCTTATACAGTCATGTGAAAAAATTAGGACACCCTTTGAAAGCATGTGGTTTTTTGTAACATTTTTAATAAATGGTTAT
>JAUMHI010000054.1:18815449-18836153 GCA_032359435.1 Enteromius unitaeniatus | reverse complement strand
AAGCTTTACCTGTATCCAAAATGTTTTTTTTGCAACAAGTGGCAGTGTAGCACAACACAATACATAACTGTTTTACACACACATAGCCTTAAACAAAATGAGCTGAGGCAATAATCAAACACATTTTAAGATGTTGAAAATTTGATCACACATTTATATGATTCAGTTTGTTCATTTAAATTATTCATTTAATGAATTGGTTCAAATAAATGATTCACCATTTCTTTTAAATCATCAGAGAACTTTTTAATTTTTTTGGTTTCTGTTTAGCACAATATTTTACAATATTAAACGTTATTTAGTTACAGGGGACAGTAATAATGTATTTTTAATTCATTACTGTATTGAAAAGTGTACAGTGTACTTTATTTCACTTCAAATTCACTACATTTTCAACCATATTATTGCACTTTTTATTCTACTAAATTTCAGAAGAACATATCATTCTTTGTTACTTATGATACTTAAAAATCAAATACTTGATTTGTGGCCACCACATCCATCCATCCATTTATCCATATATCCATCCGTTTACCTATCAATTTACCCATTCATCCATCCATATATCCATCCTTTTCCCCATGTATTTACACATCCATTTATCCATCCATCCATTTACACATCCAACCATCCATTCATTGATTTATTCATCGATCCATCCATCACTGTATTGTAGCTAGATCATTTTTCACAAGGTAGCTTTGAGTAGTTGAACCACTTGATATACTGAGTAGCTTTTGTTTTTTGCCAGCTTCAGCTTCAAAGTAGACACTTCTTAAAAAGTAGATGACTCCATAGTGATTGATAGTGTGCTAGAGATTGGAACAGTTCCACTTTCTTTGGCTACTGTCCATGTCGGCTGTCTTTCTGCGGCCCTATATTTCTTTTTTGCTGATTGTCCGTACTTTAAATGGTATGTAAATGGTATGTACCACTTAAAGTGGATAGAGAAATCTGGGACTCCATCTCAAAAGACGAGCTGGATATCAACTCCACCTATTTCATCTTGTCACTGTAATTAAACTCTGCTGGATATCTGCTGCTAGGTGAGCCATTAAAGTCAGCCTGCAGGTGCACTTTAAGAGTGGAGTCAGTCTTCTCTGTCTAATTGAGAAGGAGGAGGAAACGCTTCTCAAGTCTCATGCCATCAGAATTAAACGGCGGGCTGTTATTTAAAAAATACACTGAACGTAATTACACTGAGCTGCTCCTGGAACGCATCTATTCAATGCTAGTGAGCTGCCTGCTGTTTATGGCCTGCAAACACTACATCCGCACCTGGTTTGTGTGTTGCATTATGATGGATATGTCTAATACTTTAGTATTGCATTACTACTCCATCTAGCTTATTTTTCCCAATCTACAAAAAAATCTGTGAATTTTTTTTACTTTTTCTGATAGCTATATAGCAAAGTCAGTTTGAATGATTGTGGCTAGCTAAAATTAAATATTTATTTGTAACTATTGCATTCACAGTGATCCATTCTAAAATGTATGCTTGTGTATATATTTCATGAATGTAGCTGTGGATGAAGATTGACAACTTTTTCGTTAAAGGAGTCATACAAAGCCAATTTTCCACAAGCTTATATGATTATTTAGGGTCTTAATGGAAAGTTGTAATATAGTTTGTTTTAAAACTTCTCAAAGATAAACTTGCTAATTAGCACATTATTAGGAAAGGCTGTTTGCAAAGATTCATTGAAAGACATTATACTCACAGCTTCTGTAGGTGTGGCTGGATCATGAAGGATTTTTTTTCCAATTTATTTGGGAATTATCAGACAGATCAGACATATTTCTGACCCTCAAAGACCTGTTATTTTGCTTGTAAATAGTCCAGCTACACTCTGCTCATGATTCTAAATTAGTGGCACCTGTTTGAGGCCGTTAGCTGTCATAAAAACACCTGTGCACCCCACAATCAGCCAAAGTCTAAGCAGCAACATGAGCAAAACCAAAGAGCTGTCAAAAGACTCAAGAGACAAAATTATAGACCTTCACAAAGCTGGAAAGGGTTACGGGGCAATTGCCAACCAGCTTGGTGAAAAAAAAAACTGTTGGAGCAATTGTCAGAAAATGGAAGAAGCTATTGATGACTGTCAATGTCCCTCGGACTGGAGCCCCATGGAAGATCTCTCCTCGTGGGGTATCAATGATGCTAAAAATGGTAAAGAATCAGCCCAGAACTACACACGAGAGGAGCTGGTCAATGCCGTGAAGAGAGCTGGGACCATCGTTTCCAAGGCTACTATCTGTAATACGCAAGACGTCATGGTTCCCCTGATTAAGTCAGCCCATGTCCAGACCCGTCTGAAGTTTGCCAGGGACCATCTAGATGATCCAGAGGAGTTATGGGAGAAAGTCCTGTGTAGAGTAGAGTAAAGTAGAACTTTTTGGTCTTAACTCCATTCACCGTGTTTGGAGGAAGAAGAATGAAGAGTATCATCCCAATAATACCATATCTACAGTGATGCATGGGGCTGGAAGTATTTTTCTGCACAGGGGACAGGACAACTGCACTGTATTAAGGAGAGGATGAACGGGGCCATGTATTGTGACACATTGGGCAAAAACCTCCTTCCCTCAGTCAGAGCATCATGCCTCCGTGATTTCTAAGTAACTTGCGCTGGGGGATCAAATACTTATTGACCTTACTGTATGTGTGTGTGTGTGTGTTTGTATATATATATATATATATATATATATATATATAATTTTATTTGTTAAATGTATATAAAGTTCGAAAGGTTAAGTGCTTTTTAAAATCAGTCATATGCATTTATTTGAATAAAAGTAAAAACAGAAAAAAATCACAATTTTCTCTTTTCATTTATTATATAATATAATTGATTCAGCATAATTTATCCAGTCTTCAGTCAGCATTCAGCATTATCCTTCAGAAATCATTCTAATGCTGGTTTGCTGCTCAAGAAACATTTCTTATTATCCCAGTTATAAATGATTGATCTGCTTAATATTTTTGCAAAACCATGATCAAATTTGTTCAGGATTCTTTCAGGAATAAAAAGTCTAAAATAGTAGCATTTATTTGTATATTCACATGTGTACTGTATATATAATTTAATTGCTCCCAAACGTTTGAATGGTCGTGTGTGCAATGCTTTCTTTAAAACATGAGTTATCTTAGAAGAGGCAGACAGCATGCTTTGGAAAAAAAATGTCAAGTGTCAGTATACAGTGCCCTCCACTAAAATTGTATTTTGTTACTAAATATTTTGTGACTTTTTTGAATGAAAGATCAAAATGATAAAAAATGCAGATTTATTTTCACAGCCACCATTGCTCAGATTTACCAAGGGTGCCAATATTAGTGGAGGGCACTGTAAATGACAGATTTATATTCATTCACGTTCAACAGAAAGAAATTCATGGATTCTTGGTCTGTTTGAAATCTTCAGTGGCTAGAGATTCTAATATCGTGTTTTTCTATAGTGCTAAAATACACATTATAACTCAACAGAAACGTGTAGCAGAAAATGGTAGACAATCCTAATTCAAACACCGCTGTGCTGTAAAATAAGCAGAGTAATTGTTTTCTGGTGGTGTTGGAGGTGAAATTAATTTGGTCACGTCCAGTCGCTCACTAACAAAACCCTTCTTGTCCTCTCATCAACGCAGTGACCAGAGAGCTTTCCAGGCCCAATCTCCCATCATCTGCGCAGAGAGTGTATCAAATCCTGTCTGTCTCTTGTTCTGCCCATCCCTTCCTCTCTTTTCTACTTGGTGTTATATTGGTGTGGTTTTATTAGTCGCTCTTATCTGTTTATCACCTACGTCTCCACTTTTGTCATTCTGCTGTACCTGTCTGTCTTTGATGCACGCTGGGAGCTGGTGTGGCGTCGAGCTTTATGATCTCCGGCTCTCTTCATTTTTACTTTGTCTGTTGATCTATTTATTTTTATTTCTCTTTAACATCCTCTCTGTACCTTCAGAAATATTGTTGTGGTTTGATTCTGTCTCCTTGCTGGAGAGTATGAATAGTGTTATCACCAAAATTGTATATATATATATATAAAACAGTCCAGTGTGAGTAGTTTTTTTTTACTGGAAATTCAACAAACCAGTGTTATTTTATATTTGATAAAGTGTTATTGATGCTTTTATAGTTATTAAAATTTATTAATATTTTTACAGGCTTATTTTGTCAGATTTCTTTTTAAAGAAAAGTTTCTGTGATCTTTTTTTGTGTGTTTTTGCCTTTTTTATGTCAGTGTATTTTAATATTTAATGAGTGATTTTAGAACTTGAAGATGAAATCATGGCAAGTTAAACAACAGCTGAAATACTTTATTAAAAGTTTAAGATTTGTAATATTTTAGTTAATGTCAGTTAACAATTATTTTAGTAAAAAAAATGTTTCTATTTTTAAATGTCGTTAACAATAATAACAACCCTGTTTTATATATTAATTTATATGTTAATAACTGTAAAATAATGACTATTTTTGGATTATCCAGTAAATTTTTCTTTATTTAAAAAATTTGAAGGATGCAGCAAAATATAATGCTATTCATTACAAATAGACTTCCATAGTAAGGAGCAATAATGCTATGAAAGTCAGTGGCTTTTTTCTAAATGTTTCACGAATTCGCATTTCTTCATTACATTAAATAAGCAAATTTGGCGTGCTGTCCGGGGAGCGAGCCAGGAGCTCGGCGGACCCCAAGCCCTGCTGAATAGGAGCCCTAGCGAGGGCGGAGCGAGGCTCGGTCCCGAAGAAGGGGAGGAAGGCGGGATCATGCGTAACTAGATACCGAGAAGAGTGAGACAATGGTATTTATGCCGAGGCGTAAAAATGAAATTAGGGATAATTAATAGCTAGTGGGCGTCAATGGGTGTTAAAACATCCCTTCAAACAGTTTTCTGCGTTCATCAAACTTATACAGATTTGTAACAACCTGAGGCTGACTAAATGATGACCAAATTGTACAAATTTTAACACCTCAAAAGTGATCTGTGTTTCATTCAACTTATTTAAGAAACATTTGAAGCAGGTATTTTCTTAATGTCACTTTAAGGAATAGTTTTGGGAAGGAATCATGACATTGCATGACATTTATTTTTCTCCCAGCTCAGGGCTGGGCTTTTCGTCTTCTAAGTCATTGAAAAGCATTGATCTGTTAGATGTATACCGACAGCGGCAGGCATATCCTCTTGATCTGATTATGGGAAGTGTTGGCTGACTGTGGAAGAGTTTGCAGTCTGTGCACATCTCGGGTGATGTTTCGCTCAACGGTGTTAGAGGAGCTGCAGGTCGTGCCGGCTCTTATGCCAATGGATGTTCTGAAAGCAAAAACACTTGATAACTGTTTCAGTGAAATGTTCCAATTTCCTGAGTCTGTGATAAAAGGCTTCAGCTATAAAGATTTCAGAGATGGGCTTTCAGCAGATTAGGTAGGAATGCATATTGGAGGACACTGGGATTCCCTGGAAAAATGACCCAAGGAAAAGGTAGCTGGACTTTCCATGGTATGTCTTGTGACTATTGGACTATGGGTGCTTTTGACCATGTCAGAAAATAAACTTGCGTAGTAAGCCTAAGTGTGCTTAACTTTATTTGTGCAATTTTATAGAAAGCTTTTTAGGCTGTTCGCTAATGTTATGAAAAATTAACTATATATAAAAAGAAAAGTTCATCAAATATTTTCAACGTATATACTTAAGAATTAATAATTTTAATATAATTTTGATGCAAATTAATCATTTTAATTGTTAGAAAATTAAATATTTGTTTTAATTTACATTTGTAATAACCTTTTCAAATATCTTAAAATGTATGTTTGTGCGTGTACATATATATATATATATATATAATGTTAGAATATTATGTAATATTATATTATAAAAGGTTTCCAAGAAAGTTTTAATGTGACCATGCAGCAAAACCAGAACAAATCAGTTTTTTTGTATTAAAATCAATAGCTGAGACATAAAAATATCTTATGTACAGAAATATCAATATTTGCTACAGACAGAGACATGCTTGTTTAGTCTTGCTGTTATTTTGTTTGATCGAAAAGTGCTTTGTGCTTTTGTTGAGAGATCTTACTTATCATATGTTGGTTTCGGTTTGGTAGTCATTTCTTCAGTAGAGCAGTCAAATTGGATATTTACAGTAGTGCACAAGAGAAAAAGTGGAGAGGAAAGAGGCTTTTAAGAATCAATATGTCTTACGTTTCTTTTTTGCTCTCTCTCTCTGTGTGCTGTTTTCTCTCTCTGTCCTATTGTCCTGTCCTGGTTTGTCTTAGTGGACTGACTTTTGAGAGCATGAGTTCTTCAGTATCTGGTATTCAGTCTGCTGTATGTGTTTTTTTTGTTTCCAGAATGTCCCTGAAATGTCACAAATTTATTACGAGCATGGAGGTCATTACTCATCATGATGGCTCATCCTGAAGTCTGCTCTAGGTGTTGTTTGTTTATCAAGTCGTTGTGTTGAATACATGTTGATCTTTCTCTGTTGCCTGAGCTGAGATTACATCATTATATCACACTTCACAATAACAGGCTGTGCATATTTGAAATTAATTTTTGTTTAAAATCTTTCTTAATAAATCATTTTAAAATGAAGGTAATACTAATAATAAAACATTTTTTCAGTTTTTAAAACAGACCATGCAAATGTAAAATTGTTTTGCTGAAAGATGTGTAGTAATTACTACTTAATTACTATTAAAACAGAAAATTGCTTTGATACGTATAAGAGTAGTTTGCCAAGGTTTGGCAAACTGACTAATCGATTGAAACTTTTAAAATAGACCATGTAAACATTTTTGATAAAAGCCTTTTTTTTTGTATATTGGGCTGGACAACTAAAAATCAAGCGCAGAACTTGTTTTATCTGTGTGTGGTGCCGCCAGTGTCAAGTGTCACCTGTACTCAATACAACAATACACATATAAACACAATGACTGGCATTGAAAATAAAGGTTAGACATTAGGCAATCAGTGGCAGCAAAAATCTATTATTTTATTACTCATTGTTTACAGTTGTTGTAATGAAATTATTAATCATATGTCTGTGATTTTGAAAGAGTCCAATCAAGGCTTTATGTCGTTCATATGAAATTGTCTTTGCGTTCAAAGCACAGTTAATTAGTTTGTCTTTGTGAAAAGTGCAGACAGATACAGAAAATTCTGTTCCTCCTTCCGCAGTGGATCCTGATGTCTGTCGACTCAAGACGTTTGTAATTTTTGGTAGTTTAATGAATGTTAGGTTGCTTCAGGACAGACACGCTTTGATTAGAGTGCTGGATTTTCTGCTCAAAGGATGCTCACAGAAATATTCAAATCAGCATTTGAATTAAACTTTTATTAGACATCACTTTTAAGTCATTTCTGAGCCTCAATCAACCTATAAAACCCACATGACTTTGACAGATTTTGTAACTTTTTTTTAAGGTGAACTTTCCTTTTAAAGGAGTAAAATATGCATGAATTGCTTCCTTCTGTCGAACACTAAAGAAGATATTTTGAAGAATCTTGGTAACCAAACAGATGAACACATTTACTCCTTTTGCCAAACATACTTTGTAAGGTAAAGACAGTATTTCAAGGCCAGCTGCCACAAGTGGTACCTTATTTCTCACACATGCTAGTGGTCTTCTGTAAACAAAAAGTGAACTGTTTGTATTTTTGTCAGCTGCTCTGATAACACTGCACATGCTGCTCAGTCTCTGCACTGGATTGGCCTTGTCCAGAAGTCTCCTTCATCTGCAGAAGAGCTGCTGGCAGAGTATTTAAGCACCACATGAGGGCTCTAGATATTGACACAGAGCATCAGAAAGATGCCACAGATGACCAAACCAGATGGAGATGTTTTCTGAGACAACAGGGGAGAAAAACTCCTGAGCCACTAAATTAAAAAAATAAAAATAAAACACACTGACAGAAATCATTGCTTCTGGACAATATATCAACGTTTCTAAATAAATTGCTGTCTAAAAGTTTGCAGTCAATCAGAGATTAACAGTAAGGATGCATTAAAACTGATTTTAAGTGATAGTTATTACTTTTAAATTCTTTTTTAAATAAAATCTTTTTTTTTTTTCAATTTAATGCTGTTTACGTTTTTTAATTGCTTAACTGTGATAAATTAATAAATGTTACTTAATTACCAAATATTATAAGAATCATTCCTGAAATTATCATGTGACACTGAAGGCTAGAGGAATTTTATATAAAAAATTAATTACATTTTAAAATATATTCAAATTATTATTTTCAATTGCAGTAATATTTCACAGTATTACAGTTTTTACAGTAATTAACCGTTTACAGTAAAAATAAAAATTGGATTAAATAAATTTAGCCTTGATTAGCATAAGAGAAAATAATCTCACCTAAGCTTTTGAACAGCAGTTTACACTAACATGATTACAGTACAAAAATTACAGACATGGACTTAAAGCAAACAATTTTCGATTTCCTCATATGTGAGATTTTTATTTCTTATAGGAAGGGCATACGATGTCTTCTCACATGCCTGTAAGAGAAAGAGTAACCAAAAAACAGAAAGACCTTAAGACTGGCGGCAAAAAGGCATGGACACTCTCAAACACAAGACAGAAGAGGCTAGATAGACAACAAAAAGAAAAAAGCTTTCAAAAGCACTTCAACAGCAATACTGTTTTTGCAGTTTTTCGGCACAGAAAACACTGTAGTCAAGAAATGTCGCTCTGACTCTGTGGTGGTTTAAATAAAGCCAGTGAGTTTTGTTAGTGTTTGTGCTCTCTAAAGCTGTTTATTATTAGTATTTCTTGTAGCCACTTGTTTTATTCGTTGGTAATATTTTGCTCACTCAGACACAACCAGTGAACAGAAATCTCAGACCCGCTGTGTTAAGCAGCCAAGAGTTTATCAGGATCAAAGAGAGTTCTTGACTGGGTAAGACAGTCACACAATCTAAATCCGACCGAGCTGCTTTTCACATTCACAAACAGCAGGGCTGTGGCAATCTGTTTATTCATTTTCTTTTAATTTTAACTGGAAATTTGTAGTACACTACGTTGTGTATATTGCTGTTGCATTTTTTTTTTTATCTCAGTCAGATGTATGTTGTTTTGCACTTTAGAAGTGTCTGCATACTGTTATTATGGCCACAGGGCTAAGCTCTCGGCTGTAGATTTCTCTTTCTTTATTGTGGCGGTTTTCTACTCGCCTAGAGAAATGTTTGAGGGCATGCTGGGAATCAGCATGATTGTCTGGTCAGTGAACGAATGGGAGGGTTGAAATCTGCTCTGCTGTTTTTAAAGCCCTGTTCTTTGAGTGTAAATGAAGATTGAGAGATGAACCCACTCTCTGAATGCCTCTCTTTTTACAGTGCTTATCAGGTGAGGAATAGTGTTGTCTCTAACCATCTCATTTGCCAACAGGTTTTGTCAGTGACAGTCAGTACCCAGAAAAATGTTCAAACCTTAAATCAGTAGAAAAATAACGTGCATGACACAAAGCATTGTATTTCTTTTAATGAAATGACCTGGAGTCAATTATTCTGCTTATACTACTGTATAGCTACCGCACCTGAAGACAATGATGTATTGAAAGACATTTGTCAGGATTTTGTCCTTAACTCTTCTATGCAGGACTCATTTCTTACACATCTCATCTCAGCCCTCGATTGCTAATTAAAACAAAAAAAAATGTTGCTTTTCAGCTGCAAAATGAATTTATTTTGTATAATTTACAAAATTAATGTAAATGATATTTGTGTATAGTGCATGTATGTTTCTTTGCATGTCTGTACTGTTTGCATGGGAGAGAGAGAAAGTGTGTTTTTGTGAATAATAAAGCACAATTTTATGGAAAAAGCATCAATATCCTAATGCTTGTTATTTGTATTGGCTTGGTCAGTGTCTTTGTGGGTTTTGGTGTGTACTGGAAGGACCTTAGAAATAACTGAAAGCGGTATGATGCATAATGCAATCAAGACTGGAGCTACTTTAGTGATGCGTTCACCTGAAAATGCACCCCTTAGAACATCCATCAAACAATCAGTGACAACCTATTTAACTCATTTATTTCCCAGTTCTTTATAAAATGTAAAATATATTTAACATGTTTTTTTTTTACTTTTTTCATTTTTAAATGTACTTTTGCATTGGACACTAAATAGAGCTATGAACGCTGTGAAATCCTGTGACTGAGTCTCTGTTGGTGTTAAGTAGTAAGTCATGGTTACCCAAATGGGACACAAATTACACCGTGTCCTGAGAATGACCCACCTTTGCCTCTCTCACACGCTGTTCATCCCACTGTCCCATATTTTAATAGACTTTCATTTCAGCTGATTGCCGTGGATGAGTTTGAATCATCTTACTGTAATCCAAAGCAGTGAGAGTGCTTTCTGTCGTTTCTGGTTTCACGATTGATCATGCTCTTTCTAGCCATGTTCACTCCAAACCTCAACCTATAGCTTTTGCTTTTAGCTTTTCGGGATTTGCTCTGGCCTCTCGGATAAGTGGATCAAGCTGTAAGCTGCTTTGCTGTGTGTGTGTGTGTGTGTGTGTGTGTGTGTGTGTTGTTTACACACTCAGCAGTTTGTCCAAATTTTGCAACCAAAATCATGTGACATCAGTAAATAGAATGAAATGTGCACACGGTGGAAATTGAATGCTACAAGGTGGTCTTTGTGTGTACTGTATGTAGAGGTAAAATGTTCAGTGAGTTTGTTGCGAATCATCTTTTAGCACATAGTAGCCTTTTTTTGCTTTACTAGTCCTATTCTGTTTATGTTTCATTTTGTTTCACACAGCAAACGGGGCTAAGCACATACAGGGACCATAACAGCGAGTGTAGGTATTGTAAATGAGCCGCTGGTTTTGCTTCAGAATCCATATTTTACATTGTATTTCACACCACAGTTTAAACAAAACCAAACAAAAAAAGTCCCTTAAATCAAACGTTGATTAATGATTTTTTTTTAATGGATCAGATCATTGAACTTAAGACAACTAAAAAAAAGTTTTTGTTGCACATTGTATTTAATAAATCAAGCTTCTATGGCCCATATATGATATAGCGAGAATATGGAGCTCATCCTTGAGAAAGAAAAACAGCTTGATTTTATTCAGTAGCCCACATTTAGCAAAAGGTATGCATTTTGGTGCAGCTGCTGAAATAGATGTAGCGAAAAGTAAGATGAAATGTTGTAATGTAAATCAATGAGATCTTTGAAAGAGTATTTGTGCATATCATTTGTTACTGTAAAACTCCCCAATAAAATGACTTAGTAAAATGATATTTAAATGCTTAATTTAATGATCAAAGAATTATTTTAGAGGACATGCATAAAATGCAGTGGAATACAATTATGATCGAGAGATCATCCTTAAAAAGGCTGATGTGTCACATTGGATAATCACATCATAACAATTTTTCTAAGAAAACAAACAGTATTTGAATAATTCATTAAACCTAAGGGGTTCATCTTGAAATATTAGTAATTAGTATGAAGTATGTCATATTTCTGAACTATTCTTTAAAAAAACTTTTGTTTTGGGAATCGAGCTACACTAAGCCTGTGACCCCTTTTTGGGTCGTGACTGACCCTTTGAATCCTACGTTCTAAGCTGTCATCATTGCTTGTTTGTGTATGTGGAAGAAAGACCGATCAAGTCTTGCTCACTGTCTGTCTCTGTCCCTGATGTGATGCTTCCTGTCCTCTCCTTTAATTAAAAGTCTCTCCTTGCTTTTGACATCACAAAAGTCATCTTTAATAAACCTCTGCTCAGTCCTGAAACTCCAAAAGGCGGGGCGGCAGAGAATATTCTTCTTTGTGAGGGTAACTAAAAGGGTGTAGAAAGCTACTAGAGTAAACAGAGCTTACAGAAGATTAGCTACTGTTTGATGCTGGTGGAAGTGCGCCTGTGCCCTAGTTGCTCTGTTGAGTTTGTGTCTATCAAAGGAGCCACAGAGCCTCTTTTCTCCTCAGCAGATGGAGACACGTGCTCTAATTGCAGCAGAAGTGGGCTAGATCATTCAGAGTGAACTCCGAAAGCAGTGAATAGGTCCTGCAGGAAACTTCTATGTGACCTTTTTAAACAAAAGAGCAAAATGAGCGCTCTAGTGGGATGAGATTACGTTAAAGTTATCTAATGTGTTATGTAGATGTTTTATGTGTTGATTCTTTAACCCACAGGCATTTAGAGTGAAAATAAAGGTTCTCTAGTTCTGTGAAAAACCTTTAAGTTTCATGGAACCTTCCGTTACACAAAAGGTTTTTTATAAGGGATGTTTTAACAAACTTTCGGGAAAAGCACGCTGAGTATCAGCACAGCCGGTACCCATTGACGCTCATTAGTGTTATCGCCCACTAGCCTATTAATTATTCCTAATTTCATTTATCCACCTCGGCATAATATCATCGTCTCACTCCTCTCAGTATCTAGTTACGCATGATCCCGCCTTCCTCCCCTTCTCCGCCTGTTCTTCGCACTTTCATAGGGGGCGAACGGGACCGAGCCTCGCTCCGAGCTCTGCCCTCGCTAGGGTTACTATCAGCAGGGCTCGGGGTTGCCCCGGACAGCACGCCAAATTTGCTTATTTAATTTAACGAAGAAGTGCGAATTCGTGAAAGGAAAACTTCTATAGATTTTTAAAATGTTGTTTGCGTTAAGAACAAAAAAGTTTTTTTAAGAGCTGTTTGTTGATAGCTGCTTCAGCACCACTGTGAAACCCCCTTTTGTAAATGTTATTTTTAAATGTGTATTGATAGTTTTCACGTGACGTCACACCCTTAAAGGAACGCCCCCAAAACAAAGCTTTCCCATGTAAACTATGCATCGTTAATACAGAGGTTACTGAATTTTATATTGAAATATTACTGTTTTATATATATTATGGCACTTTACGTGTTTCTACAATGTTGTGTTGTGCTGTTTAATGATCGAAATATTGCAGCTGGAGCTTAATATACTTTGGAAATGGCCAAAACCTAAATTGTATTCACATGCTTTTGTTTTATTGTTTTGAGAGGTGATCTGAATATTTGCGGCTGTGAAACCTTTTTTTTTAAAAGTGTCATGAACAGCCTTTTTTTTACATTTTGCACCGTGCCTTAAGGTCAACCTTTAATTTTTACATTAATTACAATTTAGAAATAATTGTTTTTTACATATTACATGTGGGTGGGCGGGGCTAACCAGGCAGTGATGTAGAAGCAGGCGTTGATCTTCTGCAGACTGTTCAAAGTACAAGGGCAGTTTGTCTTTGCGTGATAAGATCACTTTAATGTTGTGTGCACTGCTGTAACAAATCAGCACCACACAAGTGCGGATATTTACATATTTTTGTTTCCTTGAAGCTATTTTCCAAAGCAACTTACAGTGCATTCTAGATATATAGTTTGTCAGTATATGTGCTTCCCCCGAGCAGGCAGTGCAGTGAAGCTTCATGAACCGTGTGGTTTACTAAAATAGACTAGCAGGATACAGAATTTCACTGTGTCTGCCCAAATGGCTGTAATGGATTCTGCATCTGCAACTGCACTGCTTTTTCAATAATGTGGATGACATTTGCCTATATTCGGAAAATAGGGAGCAAGATTGTAACCTGTTTTTTTTTTTTTTTATCGTGATAGATTACCATATGCAGTTCCATTTAGAGCTCAAAATTCTTTACTTAACCTTACCAGAATTTTAGGCCAGCGTATTGAGCTATTCTGAGTTGAAATCAAAGTCATTCTGACTGACTTTACAAAAATTGCTTTTGTATTGAGTTGAAAGTCAGTGAATTGAAGCGATTGACTGTTGTCGAAAATATTCACACCCTTAGTTGATCAGGATAAAAGCCTGAGGTGATCAATATTTAATAGGAAGAAAATCTCCTGCTTCTCACCTGCCAACTGCGTAAGAGGAGTTAGGCAACATACGGTAACGCAGGAACCTTATCTGCTGTGTGTGTATCCTCTGGCATCTCTTGTCTTCATGACTCAGTGTGTAAGGTGATTCGCTTCAGACAACTAATTGATATGTGGGTGACATCTGTATGTGTGTGTGTGTTTGTGTGTGTGTGTGTGTGTGTGTGTGTGTGAGGCTGCTGTGTCATGGTCTCAGTGAAAGATGACTGCTACTGTACCAAGGTTGGGCGACACTGAGAATTGATCTCTTTCAGTTCCTGAGTGTGAATGTGAATTTATATGACACCCACACAGGATCTTGGACTGGAATAACAGGAAAAGGAATTTACTGAATTGCTTTTAGAGGAAATTAAATGTAGTCACAAAGATTTTCTTAGTTCTCTGCAAGTTATACCTCATTTTGACTTACAGTAAATTGACTCCCTGTTTATTTATCCATTCCAAGAATTCTGAATCTAATCATATACAAATATGAATGCACTATAGAATTTTTCTATTTATATATATTTATATTTAGCCATGTAGCACAGGTTTTTATCTAAACATGAGGAAAGGCATTATTAAATATCTTTGAATTCTTTTCATTTCATTTTAATTCCGTGTCTTATTTCTGCATTCTTTTTGCTCAGATCCAGGAATTGGATTGGAATTCAAAAGCGTTTTCGGTTCAGTTCTGAATGGCACACAATCATGTACTGTGTCCCTCTTTGTGGCTGTCTTTCTTCTCATATGTTTCTTTCCTTTTCTTCTTTTCTTTTCTCTCTGCTGCTGACACTAACGTCCCTCAGACTGGCACTATGAGGGTAAGACTGCCTTCTTTCCTCTAGCACATCATGAGAGACTTCTCACTTCTCATTCTATTTCTCCACTTATTCACCCAGTAAAATCATTTAACACTGCTGTATTCATCATGCAGATGTAGTCTCATGTGAATAAGATACGGTATGAATGATGTGTTGTGATAAAGGTGATGGCAGGTCTGAGTCTGACTGTATTTTTCTCTTTCTGTTTTTGACACAGAGTGTAAGTTGTCACGGTCGGGTCCACCTGCCACAATCGTCACCATTGATGAGGAAAGTCCAAATGGTAAGTATCTCTGGCCTTCTGCACTCATACTAAATCTGAAGAATACTGCTTCCTGTGAGCAGTCTGCTCTGCTATTGATTGAAGTTAGGCAGTTGGCTTGTTAAAACCTTCATTTCATTTTCCATGGTGTTAAGGTCTTGGGGGTTCGTGGAGACTAAGATAGAAATGCCAATGTCACATGAAATTTACACTACTGTTCAGATATTTGGGGTTTGTATGATTTGGTCTCTTTCTGATGAAGGCTGAATGTATTTCATCAAAAATTCAGTAAAACTTATTTATTTTATATATATATTTTTTACAGTTTTAATGCATCCTTGCATAATATATATATATATATATATATATATGTATAATGCCTATTTCCACAAGTTGATTTGTTATGCCCCGCGTCTTCAGTGGCTCAGATGTCAGAAGTAAATGATGACAGCTTAACATAGTCTCACATAGTCTACGAGTGACCCCACGAATTAGCCACCTCATAAAATATTTATGAATTGCAGTGAGATCGCGTTGGACAGCTATATTCATTATTACATCCAAAAACGAAACACCACAATCGCTTAATCTGAGTGATCTTTTCTTCCCCTAACCTGGGCCCGCCCATACTTCCTTTGACGCTACATTCATTTTGTGAGCAAAGTTAGTCTGGCCAAGCTGCCATTTTAGAGCATTTCAGATTCCCAAAAAAAGTGGGAACCAATGGGAAACAAGCTCGTATGAGCTTTATAGTCACGGAAGCCAGGCTAGTCTTCCCCTGCACCAAGTCGACATAATGACAGACTGGTGACAGCTCACTCAGGGTCTAAGGTAAGACGGTCTTGTCAAACAACTATCATGGGAGGGGCCTCATAGAACTATGTAATTTTGACAGGAATCTCAGAACAGCCTGATTTGAGAAAGGGGATTTTAAAAAAGGGACGCTAATACAAATTGTAACAACATTAACAACATTAAAACAACTTGTAAAGTGAATTTTATATTCGATGACCCAATGTAATATCATACATGTTACATACAAAAAAAAATTATTTAGCAATTTCTTTTCAAATGGATTTTCGCATGAGAAACCATAAATTGTAAGAATAAAAAAAAAGTCTCCATCTCAAACCCTTCACTAGTTATTATCCTGAGCTGTGACATCAAACGGAGCAGACAGGTAACATTATAAGTCCATTTCACACGTTTAAGAGCTTTCCAAAAAAGAAATGGGTACTTGCTAAACATCTGCTATGAGTTATTTGCATTGTAAATGTTGCTTGCAAAAAACATAAAATGGCCCAGCAGTGGCTACCTATGCTAACGTGCTCAACTGATAAAAAAAAGGTAAGTAAAATTGATCTAATGTGACTTAAAAGTGAATTTTCAGGTGTCATTCTGCAAGCTAGACAGACCTGTTGCTTTCTGAACTGAAAACGTGTGTGTGTGTCTGTGTGTGCTCTCACCGGAGCCACAGATGGTGTTTTTGTGTTGGAGGCACGCTGGGGCCGTTTATCACATACAGTATCTGAGCGCAGGCGATACTACACCACGTCATGTGTTTATAAAGGAGCCACTCGCCGCTGTAGTGCTCAACCGAGCGTTTGACAACACTGTCTGTTTGTTGATGTGACAGGTGTTGGCTACTCCATGAGTTTCCTCCTTCCGTGCTTTTTTCTCTGCATTTCTCTTTTCTTTCTCTCCCTCCCATCCCTCTGCCCGTTCTGTGGGTCATAGAGTTTGTTCAGCATCTGTGTGTTGACTCAGGAAAGTGCATCGAGGCAGGGGCCTGCTGGGAAATGTAGTTGAAGTAACACGGAGCAGTTAAATGGATATTTTGCTCAGCCTGTTTGTGTTTAAATAATTAGTTTGTTTTTAGTTTCTCGCTCTAGCAGACTGTGATGAGGCAAAACAGCCAAAGGGACCCCCTGGGCCGCTTAAGCAAAACAGGAACAAGTGTATCACTGTGTTGAGACAGTGATTCAAAAGCAAAAGAGACAGACACATTTACCTGCGTTTTATTCAGGTGATGGTAATTCTGTTTCAGTGAATATTTCATTGCAGGCCTCCTCCGGTTTGACTAGAAAAAGATGTTTGCATCAGCTCAGATGTCTGGCAGTATTTCATAATGCACAAAGGCTCAACAGTAAGGATTTAGCACAGATTTCATCTTGTTTTTACTGGTTCCAACATGTTTTTATTTAATAAAAAGTTGAATTTTTTTATGTTACATGTTTTACCGTTTTACTTTAAAATCTCTTTTAAGTGTATATATATATATACAAATGGGATGTTCCTGTGACAACACATGGTGTGCATCACCAGGACACTGGCATAAAAAAAAAAAAATATATATATATATATATATATATATATATATGGCTACTGCAATGTAAGTTCTATACATATTAGTTTTTATATATATATAAAAAAAAAACAATAAAATAAATATTTCAAATGTATGTTTATTTGCAACAGTTAAAATACATTGCTAACAATAAAAATACATTTACACATTAAAACAGCAACATATGCTGCGTTTTCACAGGAACATCCCACATGAAGATAGGTGAGCATGATTTCACCAAGTACAAGATGTTCCTGAATCAACATTCTTGTTGATCCTGGAACAACATTCCAATCAACCAATCAGATTTGAAATATAGGATATAAATATCTAGGCAAAATAACAGCGACTGCTGAAGATAATGAGGAAGTGACATCGCTCCCTTTGAAAGTGCATTCCAAACGACTACATAATGACTCTGCTCACTCAAGTCTCCACTATCACTTTTGATGCCTTTTTTAAGAGCATAGTTACACCCTTAACTTTTTCCCCACAAGCTTTTTTTAAAAAAGTTGCCAGCCACCGGCAGCATTTTTGATTGAAATTCGACGGCAGAAAGCAGGGATGAGATCATGTGGTGCCCAAACTGGACCCCCTCCAGCTCCTGACTGTGGCTAGAAATCCTGTCCATAAAAGTAATGAACAGAACCGGTGATAAAGGGCAGCCCTGCCGGAGTCCAACACGCACTGGGAACAAGTCTGACTTACTGCCGGCAAAGCGAACCAAGCTCCTGCTCTGGTCATACAGGGACCGGACAGTCCCTAGCAAAGGGCCCCGGACCCCATATTCCCAGAGCACCCCCCACAGGACACCACGAGGGACGCGGTCGAATGCCTTCGCCAAGTCCACAGTTTGCCAGAACCTCTTTGAGGCCGACCGATAATCCTTCTCCATGGCCTCACCGAACTCATCCCAGACCTGAGTTTGGTAGGGTAAGACCCGGCCATCATTTACTGTAGCAATGCACCCTAATATCATTCCAAACCTGTATGACTTTTGTTCTCATGTTGAATTTTTTTTTACCTTTAGTATGGAAGAAGAAACACCTCTCTCAAATATTATATTTTAGGCTGCTGTCTAAGCAACTAGTTGTCAATTGTAGGCATTTATGAATTTTGCATTTAAATGGGAACATAAAAACACCATCATCATACAGGCCTGTTGAATTTAAATTATACATTGTGTGGTATTTACTTAGTTTATAAAATTATGCTGTATTGTTGATTTCTTGCTTTGGTTGTTTTGGCTTTTTTCTGAAAGAACATGGAGCTTCTAGTAAAGGACCTACTACATGGGCGAGGGAGACAGAGAGAAATTGCTTGTGGGAGGAAAAAGGAAAAGAGTCAGTATGAGATTATATAAACACTTGACATTTTGGATCAATTCGAATGCACTGAGATCTCTGCAGTTTGTGTTCTTCTGTATATGAGAGATACTTAAATAGATCCCATATCAGAGACTATCCTCTTCATTAAAGGCCTCTGTATGTTTGGACTGATATCAGAGCACAATTGCTGTGGTAATACATTTGGCCTGAGCTTCTGGGTGTACTTTGATCCCAGCATCATAGACGTTATATCTGGTCATCAAAAGTGACCTATTTTAAATATATCTCAAGGCATCTGAAATATTAGAGACCATGTGACCCCAGGGTCCTTTAGATCTGTGTAGCGAGGATTTCAGTTCGGGCTCAGCTCAGCTGCTTTACTGGTAGATTTAAGTTTAGAATAGGGTTTGACTATTATCAGTGAATAATTTCATTATTAATTTTGCTGGGAATTTTTTTTTGACAAACTGCAGTAACAGTTCACTTGACATAAACAGCAACCACATAGCAACACAATAAAAACTAATTATAAACTCTAAATTTGGCCATTCTGTGCAGTCATGTACAGATTTCTGAATTGGGAAAAAAATCTTTTTTGCGGTTAAAAATGTTTCAAAACAATTGAAAGGGAATTTTAAGTTTTGGTTCATTTCTGTATTGTCCTTGGATGTCCTAACAGTTAGATGTTTTGAATACGTGTTTTCTTTGAGTGTAGTTTTAGATGATAGTGGTATTTTAGGTTTGTCATGTGTACTTAATATCCCTTCCCATCACATAACATGCCTTTAAAAGAGGCATTTCCATAGTGAGGAAGTGACATCATTTTGGAAGGAAATCAGCAGTGCAAAGACTTAGCAGTGGATTTGATGAATTCTCTTGTAACGGTTGGTTTTACTAGTTCTCCTGTTTCACAAAATTACTGTAATCAGTATGGCAATGTCTAAATAAAAATAAAACTGAGTGGAGTTTAACAAAGAGATTATGTTTAGGTTGTGCTTAGTTTACCAGCTTTTAAAGGGGTTATCCGGTGCCACATGCACTTTTACAAGCTGTTTGGACTGAAATGTGTGTTGGTACACAACCACCCTACAATGATAAAGATCCACCAGTAGTTTTCTTTTAATTTAATAAAAAATAAGTTGCCCCTTCTGAAATCAAGCCATTCTCAAATGCATGTCCACAATAGTTGATTGACAGCAGCGTGTCACACAGACTGAACTGGTGTCTTACCTCGGACCTGCCCTGAGTGAGCCGTCATCAGACTGAGACGCAGAGACAAGCAAGACTCCTAAGAGGTGTTTTGTTGAATGTATTAATGAACATAGCAGTAGTCATTTACCCCCAACATCTGAGTGACTGAAGACACAGAGGATTAACTTTACGTTTGGTTCTGACGGGAAATGCACCCTTGATCAACCGAAATGGTAATTTAGTCCCACTTTTCACCCAACTACGACACCCCTGATGCTTACAACAGCAAAATAATCAAAACCCACAATGAGACTGGCCAAACAAATAAATATAGTAATCGATATGATAAAAACAACAGCTCATTTCCATGTATGCCACAAAATTACATTTTATTATGTAGGAAAGCACATACTTTATAGCCTGGCTTCTGCGACTATTAAGCTCATAGAAGCTTAGTCTGGCCAAGCTACCTTACTACCCGCCTTCTGGGAGGCGGGCTTAACCTGCGTCCATCAGGTGCCTCTGTGTACTACTGGACGAATCTACAACCAATCAGATCACTCATTGCGATGACGTATGCGTAGTGGCGGAACCTAAAGCCACCGTAACCTTCATTAAAGCAGTAGGAAAATGTCTTTACTTACTTTAATCACTTCTGCTCCTTTTTCAAGCTTTCCAGCTTTCTGACAGAGAGGCAACAGCTAGTGTGAATGGGTAAAATCACACCCAGCACCCGTATGACCAGCACCGGAGCTCCTCAGGGCTGTGTTCTCTCCCCAATGCTCTTCTCCCTGTACACCAACGACTGCACTTCTAAAGGCCCCTCTGTCAAGCTCCTGAAGTTTGCAGACGACGCCACACTTATCGGCCTCATCCAGGACGGTGACGAGTTTG
>JAUMHI010000054.1:18793477-18815349 GCA_032359435.1 Enteromius unitaeniatus | reverse complement strand
ACGAAGACAGGGGGGGGAAACGGAACAGACCAAAATAGAACTTAAACACAGACAGAGACAGACACGGAACATGACACAAGTAGTGCCTTATACTACTAGTTACTGAGAAAAGTAATATTATTACAGTAACGCGTTACACCCAACACTGCTTATAACTTAGCTATTAACTACAACAGTCTGCTATCAACAGTTGTAAAATTTAATTTTTGCACTCAACAACGGAGATGTCGTATGAGATGCAGAAGAAATAATCCTACTCATAATAGTACAATAACCAGACAAATAACTTGAAATATATCATCTGATCGATGCTTTGAGGTGTGGCAACCGTAGTTTAGTTCGTCGTCAATTATTCCTTACACAATACAACACAATATAATATATAATGAAATAAAATGTAATAGGGGTGGGTGATATAACCAAAATCTTCTATCACGGTAGAAACAATTTTCTATCTCGATAACATTATATATCACAAAATAGCAATTGGTATCTAAAAAAGCATAAATAAAAATTCAAACACAAAGAAATTTCTTATAAAATAATTTTCATTTAAACTGAATTGCAGCAATACTTTAATTAAAAAAATAAACAAAAATACTGTTTACTGTAAGTTTTGTACTGTAATGTTACTTGTACTGTAATGTTTTTTTGTTTCTTTTTCTCAGAACAACAGGTACTAACATATATGCCTATTATAATACATGCCTGACAGTATACCAGTTTCCAAAAATGTTTAACATGGCTTAAAACACCTAAAAACCATTGAGGGAAACCCAAATTTCTGTCAAACCTTTCTTTTAATAATCACTAACTACTGTCAAAAGAACAAGCCCATATTCAACAGATAAAGTGAATAATATCACGTTAAGCTGTTCCATTGTTGAAGTGAATTTGTATTGCGTGGTTACGTAGCGTGCAACGTCACGAGATCTCAACCGTGATTAAGACGATAGACCAAAATATCTATCGGTTGACAAATTTTCGACCGGTTAATCGTGTCTACTGGTATATCGGCCACAGCTAAAATGTAATAACATTTTATTGTGTAATATTATATGATGTAACATAAAAAAAAAATGCCATCTTTCAGAAGTTTGCTACACCCCCAATGAGAAGCACTATTATAGTGGATGCAGCAGGCATGGTGTGTTGGTATTGTTTGTGAAATAGTGATGGCACTTGGGAGGCACTTGTGTTTAGTATATGGGGCTATGAGAGCTATGGGACTTCATTAAAGCCACATTCACATGTGAAAGCTGCTGCAGTGCCATACAATCCGCATTTTCCAGTAAAGAAACTACACGTGCTATTTACATAAACTGTATTGCTGCTCACAGACTGATGCATTTTGCTAAATAAATTACCTTTTATCAGCCATGCCAAAACTGTTATTTTGAAAGTATATGGAGGCACAATTTACAAGGAGTGGAAAAAGAATAATGCCCACATGTGCACAATATACTGTGGAGAACGATTTCTGTGAAATAATCGCAATTGATTACAGCTTTGCTGTCACATAACTTTAATATATAACTTTTGTTCAAAAAAAGATTTCAAGGCAGTATTGTCTAGTGGATCAGAAAACTCTGCCTGTCGGGTTTGGTGGACAGGGGTTTCAAAGACGTGGCAGTCAAATTCAGTTGGACATCACTTAACAACATCTCAAAAATTGCAGTTAAACAATTGGTTCTATTTCTACATTACTTTCAAGTGGAAAATGTTTTTAAATTTACACCAAAGTTTGTGCAAACACTGTAAAAAGTCCAATTTCTCATTGGAACGGAGGAGCAGATGTGTAGTGGTCACATTGAGATCTGCCATCTCGGTTTGGATGCTTATTTAAGTGTGTGGGAGAGGGATTTGGGCAGCAGGGTCAGTGTGTTTAAGCTCAGAATCTTAAAACATGCTGTATTTGAGGAATCTGTTTGTTCTGGAACTCAGCGTAAGCTCTGTCTATATATAGTGGTGAGATGATACTCTTAGTAAGTCTTGCTCATCCTCATTATTCGTTTGCATTGCATCAGCAGTGTTTAGTTCTAGCTTATTTTTGCATGTGTATGTCATCATTAATGCTATGAAAAAACATATGGATGAAATTGAAGTGTTTACGGTGCTGGAGAATTTATGTTTTGTGGTGAAGAATGTGTTTTCTTGATTATTATGAAATCCTAGCGTCTTCTATTATTTTTGCTGCTTTTCTGCTGTTGTTTTTTTTTTTTATTCTTTTTTATTTTAAACAGCTATCATGTTTGATGACTATGATGAACACTGACCAAACTTTGGATTCATGAAGAGTCTGTGGCTAATTGTATTTTGTGTCATTTTGGGATGGACAGGCTGTATGGTTTGTTAGCAACTAGCGGTTAAATTATTTAAAACATCAGCCCTCTTTGAGATTTAAAATCTCACATGAGTTCATCTTTTCAAAGCGAACAAATTTACCAGGGCAAATGCTGTTTTATAGAAGTGTTGTTTTATGAAATTTTATGAAAGATATGGACAGAAACTGAGTATTTTTTAAATTATGAGTATAGCTGTGAGGATAAATTGCATTACATTTTTGAGAAAATATAAAATTTTGCATGCTATTGATTATTCTGGTATTCCATTACTAACACAGCCTTAATCTGTTCCTGGTTTTATGTCTGTCTCTCTGTCAGCAATGCTAATGTGAATTGATGGTGAATATTTGTTCTGCTTCATCTCTGTGAAGTATCTAAATGCTGTTTCTGGTCATTGGGACGCTGTGTGTGTGTCACTGCCGCCTACACACTCATTAGGGAATATTTGCGGTTCACTTCAATTGGTGAAATTTCTTTATTTGGAATGCCCTGCAAAACATAGTAATGACACATTCAAGTGAGTTTGTATAAAAATATATTTAAATTAATGTGAATTATGTCATTTCTAACATCAGTAGGGGAAAATCTTTAATATGAAAGTAAATATGATTTGGTTAATAGTTTTTTGCAGTGCCATGCAACACTGAGCATGTACTGTATATTGCAATCAAACTTAAAATTAACAAGAAATCATTTGCTCCACATTTGACAGTCCCTGACCACTGCTCAGTTTTGGGTTGAACTTCAACTTGGGTTAAATATCATGATTAATGTAGAAAAAAGATACATTGCAGAATTAATTAAAAAGTCAGGACTTGAGAAAGGATACTCACATTCTCCCTTTTGTTCGTCATCGTTATTTAGCTCTGTCTAATACAGATAGAAGTATAAATCAGATTTGGAAAGGAACTGAAATGTTTACGAAAAAAAGTATTATAATGATTGCTTTAATATTATTAGTAATAGAAAAGCAAACATTATAATGCTTTCTCTTTTTTCGTCAGCATTCAGCAAATATGCATTTCTATCATTTAAACAAATCTTTGAATGGCTAATGAACATTTAAATTCACAAAACCAGACAAGTGTGCGGGGTGTGCCTGATCGTGACGGTCTGTCCGTGTGAGTTAAATGCTGGCAGTTGCAGAGTTCAGCTTCAATGGAGACACACAACTGGTGATTTCAAATGATGCTGTGCTTTATGTGTTTGCCCACTGTCATATTCATGTTATTTTCAGTGTGTGCTGTGTGTAATATGAGTGTTACTTCAGCTTTATTAGAAAAACATAACTCCCAAAGCACACAAACTACCCAGAATACTGAGTGCCCTAATCGGCCTAATATCAGCTATCGGACACCCTGCTTTCAAAGATATCAGTATCTGCCTTCAGAAAACCCATATCCGTAGATCGCTACTCTTTGTTTTCTCTGGGAATCAAATCCATGACTTTGGTGCTGCTAGTGACATGCTTGACATGTTTGAGGAAAGATACAAATTACTAATCACGATGGGCTCTTACAGTCTGCTGTTAATGTTATTAATGCTAAAGTCTGTATTTAGTGGGATTTTAATATTAAAGTGAAGTTTTAAAGCACAACACTTTTGAAGCCACTTTTGGTAAGAGGCAGTCTTAATCTCTTCTCTATGTGTGTGTGTGTGTGTGTGTGTGTGTGTGTGTGTTTTCAGCGCCCCTTGCCAGGTCCTGGATGAAGGCCTGATTGATATCTCTCTTCTGGCAGGACAACATCTCTCTCCTGCTCTGTTGTTATTTCCGTTCCTCTTTATTCTCACAAGTTTATTTCAGGAGTTCCGGATTCTTGAATCTCTGTTTATGTTACAAAGAAAAACACGATCTCACTTCTGAACAAATCACATCTAAATATATAAGCGACACTGTATTTGCGTCTGTATCTGTGTTTTTCATTAGGTATGAACAGAATTAGAAATGTTGCCCGATGCAAGTATTATGAATCTATTAATAGCTTTTTGTTTCATATTAAATGTTCAATATGTAATGCAATGCAAGTCCATTTTAAAACCAAATAGTACAATGCGATCTAAAGTTGAATATTGATATAATGCACAATTGAAGACAATTTTACAATTTGAAATGTAATTTATTCCTGTGATTTAGCCACATAATAAGCTTTTAATATGATTTATGATATTATCTAAATAAAATATGGGCCTTATCACACAAATGATAATATAAGTAATTCTGATACTGGCCGATAGCAATTTAGTCACTGATACCTAATGCATTCCTCGTTGTTGAAGACAGCAATTGTTTTCCTGGGTCTCCTCCTCAGTGAGCAGTAGATATTGGCTTGTGCTGTAGATCTTTACTTTCATTAAAGTGTCTCGGGTCTGACTGATTCGTCCCGTCCTCTCTAATCATCCTCTTATTAGACCTGCACAACCTCCCAAAATTAAAAACGTCTCCCGAAAACAAATGAAAAACAAGCTCCACTCAATCAAACTGAGGTAAGTCCATCCATCTGCTGATTGAGTAGCTACTTATTGGGCTTGTAAAAATCATTCTTGTTTATGGCTGCGTTCCAGAATATAGTGAGCTGCCTATGTAGACGTCATGGCTTCCTCAATGCCAAGGCTGTTTCTGAATGTAGACAACATAATTATGATTACATGCGCATTGCAGCATTACATGTGTCCTTTATGGAGAAGGAAAAACTATTAGGCATGGGGAAAAAAAAAATTAATGTGCATTATTTTAGAATATTGTCAATATACACTACATGTCAAAAGTGTTTAATATATATATTATATGTTTTGTGTTTTTTAACATTTTTGTTACATTTCTGTCTGTTTAGTTTTGTTTCCTTGTCTTCCTGTTTTGGTTTCATTTTGAGTTTCCCTCTTGTATGCCCATATTTGGTTTTTCCTGTGTTATGTGATTATTAGTTAATTAGTTCCCTCCTGTGTTTTCCCAGCTGTCTTCCGTTCAGTCATTAGTTCAATGTGCTTTTATAACCTGTCTGGTTAGTCTGAGTTTGTGGATCAATGTTAATGTTAAGTGTTACTTGTGGAATGTTACGCTCCTCGTCTCCTGTTGAGACCTTCTATTATTTTCATTAAACGATTATTATTTGTTGGCACTCCTCGACTCCAGTGAACTCTTTCATCCCTGCACGCACCACCGTAACAGATTGATCCACCTAAAACAGTACAACAGAGCAAAAACCGTTCAGTATGATTGAAAGTAGGCTGAAACGTCTGCAGCAGAGTGGCCGGACGTTGAAGAGGTATTTGCTGGAATTTTTTTTGTATTTTGCCAACTAGGCGAGTTGGCACGATGAGTGCCTCAAAGTACACTTTCGATCCGGATTGGACAAAGACCCTATTAGTTAATTATGTCCTAGATTGTAATAAGTCTAAATTCTTAGTTGAGGCGGATTTCTCCGCAAAGCATTGTCCAATCCGACCCGAAACCCTCCAAGGCAGGCCAGAAATCCTCCACATGCCAGTTCAAGAGCTCCAACCACTCGTCACCACCCAGCGCTGTTTCTGCCTTCAGCCCAGAGCTTCCTATGTACGTGCCGTCAGCACGCCGTCCATGGTCTGGACTTTTCGAGCGCCGCTTGAGAATCTCCACGCTTTAAGAGCGCCATGCTTCTGAATACCCAATGGAGTCTCCGGGCCACACACGGGTTTCAGAGGTTCTGGCCAGGGAGCTTCACAATTTTCATGGAGCTCAAGTGAGTTCAGTAGTAGAAGATGTGGATCACAGACTGAGTCTGGCGGATCTGGCCATGATGAGTCTGGATCACAGACCGGGTCTGGCGGATCCGGCCATGATGGTTCCAGATCACAGACTGGATCCGGCTACCATGAATCGGGGTCACAGGCCTCAGGTAACTCGACTGTCTGGGAAACCAGGACTGACTGGTCTTGACACAGCCCCTCGTACTGTGCTACGGGAGTAAGACCCGTTATCGACTGGCTAGACGCCGTGAGGGCCTTTTGCAGCTTCTCAGGCTGCGTTACCATGACCGACTGGAAATGACAAGACCCCTCGTATCGTGCTACGGGACTAGTAAAGGGTGAGAAACCATGAGGGCCTTCAACAGTTCGCCAGACTGTGTGACTGGGACCGACTGAACATCATAAAGCACTCCTGGCTGTATAACTGGCACTGACAGAGCTTGAAACAGCCTCTCTGGCTGTAAAACCGGGACCAACAGTGCTTTTAATGGCTTGCCACATCATGAAACAGGGTTGGGACCCATTATTTGTGGGTTTGCTGAAAGCAGCTCTCCAGGCTGCACAACTGGAACTGACTGAATAGCATACTGCACTCCTGATATAAATGCTTTAGGCACATGCCATATTCCTTGCCATATTCCTGGTGAGTGCAGAGGGGATGTGCGGCGCTGGCAACCTCGGTGCCGGAATTGTGTTCACTGCTCCGCCCGGCATTTTGTGTCTGAATGGCGTTCACATAATGGCGCAGCGAGTACCGTTCCACGGGTTTCTAGTAGATCGGCGAGTCCGCGAATCCACCTCCACTTCTCCCACGGTGAATGACAACCCACAGAACTCTAAAACAAAGTCAATAAGTTTGTCCAGCGGCCAATCAGGATCCTCCGCAGGCAGATCACGCGAGCACACAGCGGTCCAGCCCAGACAAGAAATATCTTTTGATGTTCTCTTCATCTGCATCGACGCGGTGAGAAATTGATATGAGCTCACGCTGAATTGTAGTCAGAGTCCATAGCGTAGATTGTGCGAGGGGTAAACAACATTCAAAGGTCAAGGCAGAAACGTTAATCAAAGGCAGGCAAGGTCAGCAGATAATCCAAAACAACAAAGAATACACGAATGAAACACGGAGCAGGTTGACAGTGCAATGGACCGTGGCAACATACAAACACTTCCGGGTTATATACACATAAAACTAGGTCAGTGGGAGGAGACTAGACATGAGTGGCTATGGCAACATACAAGGGGGGCAGAGACATCAATGGGGAACCGTGACAACAGATGAGATGTGCGGTGACAAGAGTCCATGAATGAAAACAGACACAAAACATACACACACATTTTGCAGGGAGCTGGATTGCCATCAGCAGGCTGGCGCATCCAGCTGATCATGACTATATATATATATATGTTAAAATAATACATTGTAATAATATTTCACAATATTACTGTTTTATCTTAGCTGCCTACAGTACGCATTAGGCAGCCAAACAGCTCACTTGGTTTTGGAACACAGCCATTGTTGACTTATTCCTAGGCAAACTACAGTACATCAATCCATCTGGGCATCAGAAGGCATCACGTTTCAATGCTTTTCTTGCACTTGTTGACCATGGCTTTCCTCACAGATGCTCACCTAAATCCATCACACCCAGTCTGTTCTGCTTTGGAAATTTTGCCTTCTTCTCTGTGGATGGATGGTGTGACTCTGACATTTAGCTGATAATTGCAAGCAGGATGACTTTAACCAAATCATGATGTGAAAGCCACACGGAGGCTGGCACATGAGTCCACACAGCTGTTCACGGCAGCTTGGCAGCGTTTTACACTCGTGAAAACAGCCATTAACATCTTATCCACAAATCGCTCTTTTGTGTATTTCCAAAGGTGAAATCTCATCATGTTGAGTTCAAGATGTTGATGCTAGCAGTTCTGAGGAGGAAACTCTTCGTGGAGCTTCAAGGGAAAAATCTGTTGCTGCGATTATTCATATGCACACCGTGGTATGGTAATGACAGTAATCAGTCTCTCTTATTAATAGGTCAGTGTGACAGCGGGGGCTTTCTAAAGTCACATGACAGAGGATACACAATCACACAAGCAAGACCTTTCACAAAAATATCTCTAACTGTTTCCCCCTCAGGTAACTCTATTTCATTACAAAATAGGTTTCATCCATCTTAAAGGTTGAATACTAATTGAATAAGGCATGAAAACATTATAGTTTATAACCAAAGTAAAGGAAAATAAAATGAGAAATTGTGCTTTTCACAAAAAAAACAAAAACAAATAAACTATTTTGACATTTAATTAATTTTAATTTTTACATATATTATATTCCTCTAAACGTCCTGATCATTACCATTATGTGTTACTAAATTACCTTTATTAGTTTATTTACATTATGCTAAATTGCCTTTTATTCAAAACTATTATTATTTGTTTTTGTTCCAAAATTTGTTATTGTTTCCATTATTCAGTATTTAGTAAACTAAATATATTTTACAATATTTTTTCAGCAAACAAACCAAAAAAATAACATTTACAATTATTGAAAATGCATCTCAGGGTTGCAAAAATGTAATATACATAGTACATATTTGCAACCCTGAGATTGAGGTTTATATGCCATCTGAAAGCATAAAAAAAAAATATATATATATATATATGTATATATAAAAATATATATATATTTATATGAGCGGTGTAACGGTTCACAAAAGTCACAGTTCGGTATGTTTTCGATACAGCAAAAATAAAATAAAAAAATATATATAGATTTTTTAAGAAGAAGTATGATCTTTTTTATCTTTATGATCTGTTTTTTTGTTGTTGTTTTTTTTTTACTTTGAACAACAATGGAGCTATACTACACATATCTTCTAGGGTTTCTTTTTAGCAGCAAATAAAACAAAACCTCCTTCATAACCAAAACCAAATGCTCCTTATAAAAAAATTAAATTTAATATTGTAGTAGTTATAAATTAATAGAAAGAAAAGAACAATTTTATTTTTAAATGGAACTCCATTTAAATCAATTTGTAAGGTTTTTCAATTTTTTTTTTAAGTTTAGAAAGATGAGAGTGTCCACATTTTCCTCAGACAGCACAGATCGTGTCTTCAACACATGGACCGCTGTTGTTCTTCAGCTAAAGAAGGTCACAATCTTTCTGTTCTTTGCTAGGAGTGCTTTACAAAAAAAAATCTGCACCTATAAATGTACCTATCGCTGTTACCGATCAATTGTTTTGCCCTGTTCGAATCTGTTGAAGATGCCTAACAGAATGCCGCGGGGACAGTTTGTAATGTGCGTGTTTCTAGTTTTCGTTTGTTTGGGGGTGGGAGAGGCAGTCAGCCTGTTGCCTGTCCTGTTGTTTGGGCTGTCTTGTCGAGTGTAGCACTGAAAACATTTGTTTTACAAAAGTATATAAAAGTATTAGTCTGAATCTTTTGGTTTGTAATGTGTACCGAACTGAAAACCTCAATACATTCAATACAAATACACGTATCGTTACACCCCAAATATATATATATATATATATTATATATATAATTGTTGTGTTTTGAGTTTTGTAATCTATGGTCACATTTCTTAAAAAAATACTTTATATACACAAAACACAAATATATTATGGAAACACAAACGTTTTGGAAGTTAATTTATTTATTTATTTTTGTGCGTTGACAGAAATGGTAAATCTGTGGTACAGAAATTCAGTAATGGTTTTACACTTTCTCTATTCTCCTGCACATAGGCGGTAAGGGACCATCACTCTTGAGTGAGCCCGAGGTCCTCAGAGGTCTGAGGAGATGCCACCATACAACTCCCAAAAGAGCTTTACACTTCAAAATAAAATTACCTTCTCCTGATGTATTTAACTCTGGGACTGTCACACATCATTGTGTGTGTAAGAGAGGAGGAGACATCTTAGAACCCAAAGTCTGCAACCATGTAATGACTTGCAGAAGATCTCCGAGGTCTTATAGAATGATGGATTTACGGCTTAGAGGTTAGACTGCCTACCACAGACTGTGTGTGAGTTTGGATGGAATGTCCCTTTAAACACTCATCATGGCCCGAAGGAACTGTTTTTTGCCCATAAGTTGCTCTTTTTGAGCTCAGGAGACTTAATAAAGCTTTTGTTTATGTTGCACAGAAGTAACTTTGTCTGAGACTGTCTGTTTCTTCTAAAATTTCTTCTTTTAAGATTCCTTGACATATTTCAAATAAATGTAAATGGGAAATGAAAATAAATACCACTATACTTAAAGTACAGAGCTATAAAATGAATATGTGGTGTAGTAACTTGAGGTTTTGTATGTGTATGTGTGTGTGTGTGTACAAATCAAAACTTTAAGTTATGTATAGATTTATACATATACACTCAACTTGTGTATATTTACACACACACAGACATATTTTTGTACAGTACATGCATGTACATGTATACATGTACATGTATGTAGTGATAAAGTGAAATTATAATAATGCAATTTAAATATTTAATTTATTTATATAACACGATTTAGGCTAAAAATGTAAAGTGAAAAACAAGTTACCCTTTCAGTCGAATCACTTTGATGTTACATATGGGAACTCGCCAGAGAGACCAATTGCCTTTATACAAAAGGCCAATGAATATTGGCGTGCATTTGATTGCACTCAGGTGCAACTCATCACTGCGTGAGCATAAGAGGGCACAAGCAGAACGCACATGAGGATTTTTGCTTCAGAGTCTTTGCCGTTCTGAGCTACTACAGGAGACCCCCTCTGCGAGTTGTGGAGAATGATCGTTCCTGCTTTCCTGCTCTCTCGTCTGACAGCTTTTAATCTAGGCGGCTGTCAGCCTTAAAAAGGTAGCCTTTTTAAAGGCTTGTGTGCCAGTCATCTTGCACATCCAGTGAAAAGACCTTTTTGAGTGCACGGAGTTGCCTTGTTAGGTCTTCCCTGGGCAACCAGGAGAAAGAGCAAATTTTCCAGATCTACACTCCAGGTCTATCAGGCTAAAGTGTTGCAGCTCCTGCACAAGAGTGGACCAGACCAGGGGTTAATGCAGGAACGCCGTGCTGCGACTGACCTCGCTCTTCGGACGATGAAGGTCACAGCGCGTGCCCTTGGTCAGGTGATGTCCACCATGTTGGTCTAGAAGTGACTTTAGTGGCTGAATCTGATGCAGGTGCCGGGCACTCAGAGAGCTTGCATTCTCGATGCCCCTATCTTCCAGGTCGGCCTATTCGGTGACACTGTCGAGGACTTGGCCCAGGAGTTCTTCACAGTTCAGGAGCTCATTTCAGGTGTCTCACATCCTGCCTCGGCCGGTCAGACCGTCCCCGAGTGCACAGCCCCTGCCTGCTCGTTGCCGAGGGCATCCCCCCGCGGCCCCCAGTAATCCTGCTCTGACCCCCGCCGAGGCACCAGATGCCCAACCGGCGGCCCGTCGTCAAGCTGTCCGCGAGCGAAGGGGCGATGCCTGCTGCTCAGGGACCGGCCTATAAAACCCGGAGGGGCGGGAAGAGTTCCTGACACAGGCAGCCCGGAGGTGATTAGGACTACTCTTCGGGCGACGTTGATGACATCTCCATACCCACTCCCGAAGGAGGGCCGGGAGCTTCTGTGTATATGGAAAAAGCAAGTCTTAACAAAAAACTCATCACCTCCGGGCCCAGTGCCCAGAGGTTCCAATCTGATGCAAATGTTTTTGTCTCCTCGGATGCTGACCCAGGGAGGAAGGAAGCAATCGAGCCTGTTCCTCCAGCCGAGATGAGGTCGGGGTTTTACAGCCCTTACGTCATCGTGCCCAAAAAGAGTGGTGGGGTGAGACTGATCCTTTGAATCGTTCTCTTCTCAAGATGCCATTCAAAATGCTCACTCCGAAGCGCATAGTAACATGCATTCGGAGCCAGGATTGGTTTGCAGCCATCAACCTGAAGGACGCGTACTTTCATGTCTCGATTCTGCCTCGACACAGACCCCTTCTGTGGTTTGCTTTCGAGGGTCGAGCATATCACTACAGAGTCTTACCCTTTGGCCTGTCCCTCTCTCCCTGCTGTGGCAGATGGTCATCCGCATCTCAACGACTGGCTGATAATAGCTCACTCAAAGGATTTGTTGTGCATGCACAGAGACATAGTGCTTTGGCACATCAGCCATTTGGGTCTTCAGGTCAACCGAGAGAAGAGAAAACTCTCTCCAGTGCAGAGGATCTCTTTTCTTGGTATGGAGCTGGACTCAACCGAAATGAAGCGAAGGCTGTCCCATTTGACTCTTAAAGTGTATGTCGCTGCCATAGCCGACGCAGTGGAGGGTATGTCCCTCGGGAAGCACCAACTCATCGTCCGATTCCTCAGGGGTGCACGTTGGGTTAATCCCCCGAGACCACCCCTCTTGCCCTCTTGGGACCTCACTGTCGCCTTAAATGGCCTGCGGCTTGCTCCCTTCGAGCCACTTCAGTCTGTAGATATGAAATATCTAACGCTGAAGACAGCGCTTCTCATTGTGCTGGCCTCTATTAAGAGGTTAGGGGATCTACAAGCCTTCTCTGTTTCGACGAAGAGTGCCTACAGTTCGGCCCGGCTGATTCTTACATCATCCTGAGACCCCGCCCCGGCTACGTGCCCAAGGTTCCCACTACGCCTTTCCGCGATCAGGTGGTGAACCTGCAAGCTCTGCCTCGGGAGGAGGCAGACCCAGCCTTAGAGTTGTTGTGTCCTGTATGTGCGCTGTGCCTCTACACTGACCGCACTCGGAGCTTCAGATGCTCCCAGCAGCTCTTTGGTCTCTATGGTCGACAGCAGAAAGCAGCAGCACGGTACCCGCGCTTAAAGTATCTCAGTGTTCCCTTAACCTGAGTCCTCCCTGCCCCTCAGTCGGACTAGAGCGGAGTAGCTCCAGCTGTGCTTCCTCTGGGTTTCCTTCGCCCAGAGATGTGGCAAAAAAAAACCCACAGTCGCCAGAAGGCTGTGTTCCCCTTCAATTATATGCATAAAATCTTATCGATATATTGCATTTTTCTATTCCACATGCGAGGACTGTGTGTTAGAGTCATGTTCACTGCCCTCAACCACTTGCTTCAGCACCACTGAAAGCAACTCTGTGGGCCCCCTTTCTGGGCCACAGAGGGTTGGGAAGGTTACGTGCAGATCCTCTGCTGACGAACTTGAAAAGTAGATCTCGCCTGTCGGCGGGGGGTCTCTGCGTATTGCGGCCCCAGAGTCGTGGCCTGTTCCATGGATGTCTCCCTTCCCTCCTTCAGGGAATGTGGGTTACGTTCGTAACGTAGACATTACCCTTTCAGTCGAATCACTTCGACGTTACACTTTCTGACGACTATGAGGTTGCGCTGATGCCGGCTCGGCTCTTCAGCGAAAACCTGCATGTGGATTCTGCTCATGCCCTCTTATACTCATGCATTGATGAGGTGCACCTGAGCGCAATCAAATGCACACCAATATTCATTGGCCTTTTGTATAAAGCTCAAAGGCAATTGGTCTCTCTGGCGAGTTCCCATATGTAACGTCTCTGTTCCCTCCTTCAGGGAACATGGGTTACGTTCGTAACCTCAACGTTTTCTAACAAAAATCACATAAAAGTACTTAAATGTCAAATGCTTACTTTTTTGCTTTATTAGTCCGCGATTGCTCTTTTCTAGTTCTAATAATAGAGTCAAATAATGCCCTCTTTTATGTTTTATTGAAGTATCAAATAGAAATGTTAAGATTAAAATTATCCTGAGCTGAGTTTAAGTCAAAAATCATGACTGGCGCTTAACTGTTAAAATTTCTGCCTAATTCTTTTTCATTTTGTCTTATTTTTGTATTTGACAAAAAAAAGAAAGTTAAGTTTGTAACGACAAGAGGGTGAATAAACGAAGACACATTTTGAGAATGAGGAACTGTTCCCTTAAATGAAAGTCTTTTTGAAGTCTCAATTTAATCTCATTCCTGTTTAGAGAAACAACAAGAGAACCATTTGATCTTTTCTTTTCTTTGGGGAGTCTTACAGCGTTGCTTGAATATAATCAAATTTGTGTGTTTTATGATGGAGAGGTATCTATGGAGAGGTATCTAATTGCTTGCAGTTGTCCTGAATGATTGAAAGCTAAAGCCAGTCACACAACCTCATGCTGTAATGATTTTATGACAGTAGGACTCTTCTGCAAAGGCAGATGACGAACAAAGATTTCCATCAATGGGGTAACGTGATGTTCTAGGATTTTCACATCAAATTTGATTTCTCTCCCAATCAATTCTGCTGGATTTCATATCTTTCCTGCAGTTCACACACAGGCTTCAGGTCTCCTTTAATAGAGCTCTGACTCGTGAGGTGTCTGAACACAATACAATCACAGACACACACACACACACACAACAGGAGGATGACAGCTCATTTCTGCATTCAAATAAGCATGCACTTCCTTCAGTTTAAATTGGACCTGTTTTCCCTGTCAAACAACAACTGTGTCCCATCTCGTGTTTTCCATTTTAAAACTGATTGGCATAAATTTATTTGACTGGCGAAAGACACATCAAATGAGCTGGCATAGAAAAATTATTTCTAAAGAAAGTATGAGTGGTTCTTGTCCTCACAAAGTTTTTGCTGGGGTCTCAAACATGCTCAAACCAGTTCTGATACTGCATGTTTAATCGAAATAAAGGCTAAAAAAAGGCTAATTAAAATATAGTCACACAGAAAACAGTTATTTTAAATTGTAATAATATTTCACAATATTATATTTTTTTCCAAAAATTTTAATCTAATAAATGCAGCCTTGATGATAAAAAGAAACCATTCAATTTCTTACTGACCACTAATGTTTGAACAGTTGTGTATATATTAGTTTTTTTTTTTGTCACAAAAATACTTGTAATGAGACATGGTGATAAACACATTGTTGTCAAGAACAAAAAAAAAATATTATTATCTTATAATTAAATTGACATATAATCACACATTTTTAAATCAATCAATCAATCAAATGACTGAACACATACATTTTTAAATCATGAAAATAAAATTCCAGAAAAGCTTTTACATAAAATGTTTTTTTTTTTTTGGCCAATTGTCAGCTGGTCAGGCTGGGAGAACAGGTGGCCAACCATCTACACATCAGTTTGAAATCTCTTTGAAATTCTGATCTCTAGATACTGCCTGAGTTTCTCTTCAAATAAACTGCATAGTATATGTGCTTTCACCTGTTCCAATATGCAAAAATTGTAAGTCTAATCACTTACAAAGTTAATAGCACAGCTCTCTCAGCAGACCGCAGGATTTGAGGTATCATTTACATCTGTGGCATAAATGGATATGCGCTAAAGTTTGGATAATAGTAATTTTGCCTCAGCAAATGCCGCTAATGATGCAGTTTGCTGGGTTGTTCTGGAATAAATGTGGAAAATCTGCACGTGTGCGATGGAGCACAAGCTCACACCTGGTTATGGGTGTGAAAAGGTTTCTGAGAAGTTGCCTTGGATTTGGTGTGTGTGTGTGTGTACACCATTCCCTCGAGTCTCCGCCGTGCCTGGTGTGAGATCCCTCTTAATAGCATTTGATTTTCTCCAGTGTGCAGACGTGAATCAAAAAAGCCATTTTCCTCACAATTTCCGTACAGTTTCATCCATGTGTTTTTTCTCCATGACAAATCCAGCGGTATTAAATATAATCCAACACGAGCCATATAGTAACGCCATTCTATATTCCTAACCACTCTAATAGCTGATATTAGCTGGTGCGGGATGAGTTTCCTGTTGCTTTGACGGACAGTAGGCGTGTTGTGACCCCTCGCTTGAGGTACTGAGATGCTGTTTACTCAGTGCTTCTTGCATCTGCCCTCACTTGCGGCTGATGTGTTTTTGCTCGGCTCACATGCTAAGGGGGTGCTTCGGCTCAGGTCATGGATTTCTTTTCAGGTAATATTGGAGGCAAACATCAGGGCCTCTGAGTCTGTCTTTGTCCGACGGTGACGGATGTCTGTTAGGGCTGAGTTTCTCAGGGATCTGGGCTGTAAGCTAACTGGTTTAAAGCTGAAGTGTATACTTTCTGCTCCACTAGCATCACTAAATGCTATTGCAAAAAGAAAAAGTGTTTATCATAAATTCAAGGGCATTGACTGCTAAAACTTTGTTAGTCTGACATCTAATCTGAAAGTTTGATTCATGTAAATTAATAATTTTTCATACTGAATTTTGAGTTGGAGTTGCTTTTATATGAGTAGTTCACCCAAAAATGAAAAATCCAAGATGTGGATGAGTTTGTTACTTAATCAGAAGAAGTTGGAGAAATTGGAGAAACCTGGGTCCTCTGCAGTGAATGGGTGCTCAGAATGAGAGCCCAAACACCTGACGTGTGGATTACTTGTGGGTTATTGTAATGTATTATCAGCTGTTTGAACTCCCATTCTGATGGCACCCATTCACTGCAGAGAATCCAGGCGAGCAAGTGATGTAATGCTAAATTTCTCTGTATCAGTTGTGATGAATCATTTAAAAATGTTCCTTTACCAAACTTAATGGTCAAAAACCAAAAGCTTAATTTTGTTATAGAATTTCATATTTCTTGAATTTACTTTATTGAATTTATTTATTGAATGTATAAATTATCAAACACTAACTGTTAATATAGTTAAAAGCAAACAAACAAATGCTTGATGTAATTAGGACAAAAGCTGGCACTCAGTGAACAAGGACATCAAGAGTTTAATGGGATGTGAAAAAAAAAACCTCTGTGTTGTTGTGAATGCACAGAGGAGCTCAGAGAAAAGAATCTGACCAGCATTCTTGGTGAATACTGTTGTTTGTGCCAGGGGCGATTCTTGAATATCGGTCTTTAGGCGACTTAAGCCCCCCCCTACGTGAATGTGAATTTTTGTGGCTCTAAGGAATAGTTTTCCCTTCAGCACAAGAGGTCACAAGGTCAAATCTTAGTAGGAAAATTGTTTTAATTAATTAATTGAAAAAAATGTTTGGTTTTGGTTCCACTGTGGTTTGAGAAGAGTTCTGGGCAGTTTATTCATGTTTATGATGTGTTGATATCTTGTGATTAGAAATAATTTACCCCAAAATGAAATTTTTGTCATAATTTACTTACCTTTAAGTTGTTACAAACACACATACAAACATACAAAGTTTATTTGCTCTTTTAAACACAAAATAAGTTATTTTGAAGAGTATTGGTAACCAAACAGTTGCCAGTAGCCATTGCATTCTGTAGTAGTGTTTCCCAATGCTATAGAAGTCAGAGTCTACTGAAGTGTTTGGTGACCAACATTCTTCAAAGCATTAAAACTCAACAGAACAAAGATAATCATACATGTTTGAAAGAAACTTGAGAATGAGCAAATGATGACATAAATGTCATTTTTGGGTGTGTTTAAAGATGTGTAATGTATGGAAGCCTGTTTGCAATTATGTGAAAAAATATATAAAGACAGAATTGTGAGATTCAAAGTCAGAATTTTGAGGTATAAAATCAGAATTGCAATTTTGTATCTCGGAATTCTGACTTTATAACTCACAACTGACTACATCTTGCCAATTCTGACTTTATATCTTGCCAATTCAGGCTTTTTTTTTTCAGAAAATGTGAGATAAAAACTCACAATTGCAAGTTATAAAGTCCAATTTGAAAGGGGGAAAAAGGCTTCCACAGTATTGTAATAAAATACAATAATAAATTATATTTTTTAATTAAAATGTATTAATTATTTAGAAATCAGTTGAGTCAATTTAATAGTGGATTTTTTTCATAAACTGTCAGAAACATTTCTGGAAGCCCTTGTATAGAATGTTTCAACTATTAAAATATCTGTTTGTTTATACTCTGCTCAAAAAAATAAAGAAAACACTTAAACAACACAATGTAACTCCAAGCCAATAACACTTCTATGAAATTAAACTGCCCACTTAGGAAGCAACACTGATTGACGATCAATTTCACATGCTGTTGTGCAAATGAAATAGACAACAGGTGGAAATTATAGGCAATTAGCAAGACACCCCCAATAAAGGAGTGGTTTTGCAGGTGATGACCACAAACCACTTCTCAGTTCCTACTCTTTCTGGCTGATGTTTTGGTCACTTTTGAATGCTGGCAGTATTTTCATTCATTGTGCAGGATGTTTGGCATTTGCCAGAGAACACCAAGATTGGCAAATTTGTCACTGGCGCCCTGTGCTCTTCACAGATGAAAGCAGGTTCACACTGAGCACATGCGACGGATGTGACAGAATCTTGAGACGCCGTGGAGAATGTTCAGTGGGTCAGTAATGGTGTGGGGTGGCATTTCTTTGGACGGCCACACAGCATGTGCTCGCCAGAGGTAGCCTGACTGCCATTAGGTACCGAGATGAGGTCCTCAGACCGCTTGTGAGACCATCAATGGGTGCGGTTGGCCTTGTGTGTCGGTAGTTCCTCATTTTGACTAGTTTTAAGGACATTACATCAAAGTTGGATCAGCCTGTAATCTGTTTTTCCACTTAAATTTTGAGCGTGACCTCAATCCAGACCTCCTTGGGTTAATAATAGCATCAGTACTGACTAAAATGCTGATGACAAATTTTAAGGTTTGATTCAGTATTTCATTTGCATTTTTCTAATGAAGTGCACAATTTCTTTTATAAGAGATCAGTTCAGTATTTGTATGTTGTCCAAGTTATATGCTGTATGCGCAAGTTATATGCTGTCTCTAAGATAGAGACTGGTTCGACTACTTCCAGGGTTTCTTCTTTCTTTTTGCAAGGTCACACATCTGCAAGCCTGAACATTTATAATGAATCACAGCCAATTCCGGGCTTTATTTAAGGGTGATTAAGCACCAGTCTTTCTCATTAGTCCCCTTGGAAATCTTAGGTTAATCTGGCTCTCAGGTGAATGTTTTCTCAAATGTGACCCTGGCCCACAAAACCAGTCTTAAGTAGATGGGGTTTATTTGTAGCAGTATCCAAAAAATACAATTGCATGGTTTAAAATTATAGTTGTTTTTTTTTGCTAAAAATATTTAGGAAATTAAGTAAAGTTCATAATCCATGAAGATTTTTTGTAAAATTCCTACTGTAAACATATCAAAATGTCATTTTTGATTAGTAAAATGGATTGATAAGATATACATTTGGACAACTTCAAAGGTGATTTGCTCAGTATTTAGATTTTTTTGCACCGTCCGATTCCAGAATGTTAATTGAATAGCGCCCGGATGGGGTTCGTGCTCTGTGAGGACTTATTATTTTGTGTTTTTCTGCAGGGATTTAGAAGGAGTTGAAATAATTTGTAACACATTGAAGCATAAAATGAAGTGTAATTATCTTGGAGGAGAGGCGAGGACTCAGCCAACCATACATTAACACATGCTGAAATTATGACCTTCACATTCTTACATAATCAGCTTCTCATACACAGATATTTATGAGCCAAGAGAGGACGCTAATGAATCTGTACAGAATGAGGATTTACAGCTATTATTTATTAATGGAGAAATGAAAATTAATATAATTTTTTTTTCTTTGCAAATCTGTTTCCATCAGGTACCGTTTTGGTGGAAAACATGCAGATCAATGGCCGAGCGCAGGATCCAGATAGAACCATCTCCTTGACACTGCTGGACAACTACGATTACTGGGTTATCCTTGACCCTGCACTGCAGAGACTGTATCTCAATAGCACCGGACGAGTGCTGGACCGAGACGTGAGTCAACAAGCACACCCATTCTGTCAGAAATAACATATTGCTGCTGTTGTCCTTTGGCTGGCACAAACAGATATATATATATTTATATGGCAGTCTGCCTGAAGGCTCTAAGACAAACAAAAGCGCTACAATAAATTCTGTCCCGATTGGCAGCAAACCAGCACGTGTCACTGTAATGAGATCGTGACAGACACACAGAACTGCTACATTTTCTTAATCAGTGTTTTACTCTTTCCAGTAAAATATTTTAAGATCCTTAAATCAAGATAAATACACTTGCATGAGATAATAAAGTCACTATGACATCAAAATGGACAATTATGATTTTTTTCACGGATTAAAATGGAATACCAAAGTGTTTATTATAAATTATTTATCATTAATTTTTGGAACTCCATGCACCCTAGCAATTTTTAAGCATGTCTATGAATGTGATATTGCATTTATACAAAAGACAACAGTTTGATGGCATGAGTGTGTAAATAAATTAGAAACAACAAAGTGTCTTTAAAAGCCCTCTTTTGTGCAGAACTGCTTTCTTCTGCCGTAGATTTAATTCTAAAATTGACAGTTTAACAGCTGAGCCCAAGTCTAAGTTACTAATTTAAAAACGTCACTTTAGAGTTATATATCCAGTATATATACATTAAGTCTTAGGCCACTAGTATTTTCACCAACAAAAAAATGGTTTTAAGTGGGTTATTTCTATCTTTTGCGGGAGCTTGTCAGTTGGAAATTTCAGTTTAAATTTCCAAACATTATTTTTGTCATTAATTGTAATAATGCAGAGAGATTATTGTCTGCACAAGGAGTCTGACAACAGCCAGTGCGCCACAGAGATATGTTCTGATCATCATCAGTCTGTCTGGAATGACATGAAGTAACAGAACAAACTGAGACAGACTCAATTCAGAAGAACTGTGGCAACATCTCCAAGATGAAGAAAAAAACCTGGAAAAGTTTGCATTATATGTTGTAAAAGTCACGTCAGATTCATGCAAATGTGAGCAGATAGGATTGCCTGAGACTTTATTAAGATATATTTTTATAAGGATTTTGGCTGTATTTCACTGTGCTTGAAGTACAATGTACTGTTCTAGAGGACAAGAGCTGCCAAGTCCTCCATCAAAAGGTAGGAGATTTTACTCCTGCAGTCGCAATATGAGCGTTGCGATTTCTCCTATTCCCTTTTTCCACAAGTGCTTCATATTCTCCGTCTTATACTGTCTGTCTGTACAGTACACCAATCTTCTATAAAGAGGCTTGCTAGCCACACACATGTGTGCTCATCTCTGAAGCATTGTGTTAGCGACAGGCCTTTTATGGCACTATTGAATTGTGATTACAGGACATACCCTCCTCTTCCTCCTCCTCGTCCTCTTTACGGATTTTGTGGGATTCAGGCACTTCACTCAACAGCTCCACTGTTTGTTTGTTTTTCAGAGTACTTGAAGCCAAACACCTTATTTATCCAAAAGAGAATGAGCAGACTTGACATTAATCCTCTTTGCATTGTTACGTTACGTAATCTTATGCGTTAACACATCCAGGCTGATTGGCTGCATTGGAAATGCACTTTATACTGCTGGATACTCTAATGTTATTAATCACTGGCCCAAGCTTTTGAAAATATCACAAATGCAAATGGGTATTACCAAATATTAGCTTGAATAAATGTTGCTGTTGATGTTTTCAGCTGTCACGTCTTATCTGTAGGGGTTTCGCCTTTGTACTAATGCAGTCAAATACAATGATCTTTGTTGTACAAATGTATGTTTACTTCACGTTCTATAAACCCCTTTATATGTGCTTTCTTCCAGCCGCCCAGTTACATCACTTCCATTGTGGTTCAGATTCAGTGCACCAATGAGCTGGTGGGAACAGTTATTCTGCACGAAGTACGGATAGTGGTGAGAGACAGAAATGACAACACACCTCGCTTCCAGCATCCTCCTTACTATGTATCAGTTAATGAGGTGAGGCCTGATCACTTATGCACTGCCTCATTTACTTTGTGTCTCTGTCTCTGTCGAGTAACTCATTTAAAATGAAATTAAAACTAAATAATATAAAATGTAATTAATTTTTGAATTTGATTTAATTTTAAATTTAAGTAGCTGATTTAATTT
>JAUMHI010000054.1:18746496-18762560 GCA_032359435.1 Enteromius unitaeniatus | reverse complement strand
AAACCTGCTGAAGAACTACAGGAACCGTTTGACCTCTGTAGTTGTTAACAAAGGCTTCTGTACCAAATATTACAATTGTTTGACTCAAGTGATCAAATTCTTATTTGACACAGTAATTCCCAAATAAATAGTTAAATAATCATACAATGTGATTTCTGGATTTTTCTTTTTAGATTCTGTCTCTCACAGTGGAAATGCACCTTTGCAGAAAACTGTAGACCCCTCCATGATTTCTAGGAGAACTTGCAAAATCACAGGGTGATCAAATACTTAATGACCTCACCTTGTGTGTATATTTTTTACAAGTTTCTCATGTTAACCAGACTACAAAAATGCAGTGCAAACAATAATATTGGGAAATATTATTATGCTAATTATGCGTTTTTACTGATTAAAAGTTCTATTATATTATAAAAAGTTATGTTATAACATTATATTACAGAGAAAGTGATACAGTGGCAAACTAACTTGATGTATGCAAGCAAAAATATGATTTAAATCAAGTTGATTCATGTCTCTGTGCATGTCTTTTTTTAGGCCACTGATCCTGATGGCGGGCTCAACGGTCAGGTCCGGTATCGTTTGCTCTCCTTTGCTTCTCTATTCACCATAAACGGCACGGGCAGCATCTTCACTGCGGTGCCGCTGGACCGAGAGACTCGGAGCAGGTACGACCTGATCGTGGAAGCGTCAGATGGAGCGGTGGACCCTCGCAGGACCACCATCACACTGCTGGTGGAGGTGACAGACATCAATGACAACAGCCCTGTGTTTTCCCAATCTATCTACAACCTCAGTGTCCCAGAAAACACCCCAGCTGGAACCGTCATCCTAAGACTCAGTGTAAGTGCTTGCTTTTCTCGTAAATAAAAACACGATTTGACGCTGCTGAGTGTCATAAGCTGTTGAGAAAGTTAAAGGTGAACTGCAAAATTTCTGCCTCCGTTTGACCCAGGCATCTAGCCTGACTTTTAGAAAGGAAGGAAAGCAGATTGTTGGTGGGTGGGTGTTTATTTATGTGTCTATCTATCTGTGTTGTGTCTGCTGGCCTGACAGTAACTGGCTGATTATGTGTGTTTAGTTTCCCTTGAGAGTGTGGGGGAAAGCGCCTCTGCATTTACCCTGTTTATTCCTGACGGTTGCATATTTAACTAGATAAATATTGACAAGCTTGACAGACCCAGTGTGAAAAGCAGGAGATGCTGTCTTGTGGTAAATGTGCCTCTAAACAATCATGCTCTTGGGAGTTTTAACAGAACGCCAACGTAACAGCACAATCACCAATGATTTTTGCTTAAACTAGAGACAAATATGAGCAAAACGTCTGAGAGATGAACTTACGCCACTTTAATATGCCACTTTTTTTGCAACACTCTGTCTTATTTGGATATAATTTTGCAGTTCACATATAGTTTGCAGTTCAGTATAGTTTAGCCAAATCTGGTACTGTACTGTCATCATGTAGTCTCACTAACTTCTGGTAAATGTCAGTGGTGCAGCTGATGTGCCACAATGAGTTGGCCCAAACGTAAGGGGGCAGGGCATACCCTGTGCTTTGTAGGCCAGGGTGATGGCGTCCACTATCCAGTGGGCCATCCTCTGCTTGGAGACGGCATTCCCCTTCTGCCGGCCTCTGTGACAGACAAAGAGCCAGTCTAAGGTCTTGAAGCTCCGGTCAAAGTAACATGCAAAGTGCTCGGACGGGACAGCAAAGCTAGGGCTGGGTCTGCCTCCTCAGAGGGCAGCGCTTGGAGGTTCACCCCTTGGTCTCTAAATGGAGTTGTAGGAACCTCGGGCACATAGTGGGAGCCCTAGATCTGGGCCGAGGAACGGGTAGCCCTCCCCCTTGCAGGTAACGGAGTCTGAAAGGGAACTCATATACAGTATGTGTGTTGGACCACATCATTTAAAGAAATATCATGCATTATCAGGTCAACTGTTGTTTTAAATATATAAAAATTCTACAATAATATAAAGTAAAAAAAAAAAAGTTTTATTAATATTAATAAATTAGTACATGTACTATTAAAAACAGCACCAAATCAACTTTTGATTGTTAAGGTATGTATATATTGAAAACCTATTGTTTTAATGACATATGTGCGTATGTGGCCAGATATCAATGTGTTCAGATACACAACACTATCAGCAGGCACAATTGAAAAAAGTGAATTCCCCTTTTAGATTCATATTGAAGGAAAAATATGGTTGTTTGTGTGTGTGCGGTCTGTGGATGAGGGACAAATGAGTGACACTGTTTGAAGACAGTGATCTTGCTACTTTATTTTTATCTCAGTGTGTCTGACACCTCCGGTCCCCGCAGCACTGGCTGGTGTCAGAGCTGTGGGTCCTGGTGACAGAATCTGGTCCGGGGCTGATCAACTAATAAGATTCCCTGTGCTGCCTCTTTCTGGGGGTCCTGAGCTTTATTTATATACTTCTGAAACCTTTGAGATCAGTGTAGAATTTAATTCCTTGTGCCTCCCACATCAAAGAAAGACTCCTGAAAGGTTCCCACACCCTCAGAGAGACAGAGCTGCTCTGCTGTCTGTTAGTTTTCGCTCCTAATAAGCTTCAGATGCACACGCACGTGGAGCACAACTATGACTCTGTGTGCTTAACATATGCAGTGGCCCCAAAATATATCTGGACACCTGAGGCACACTTAGAAATGAAGTAATGTCAGTGCACTGTACTGTAAAACAAAATATCAAACCAAGTGCCATTTATTAAAAAAAAAAAAATGGATATTTCAAGCACACTTTTCAAGTAAAACTTTTTACACAGTGATGTTGTTACAAGTCATGAATTTGTAAAAATGTCCAGTATAGTTTGGACTTAATATCTTGACATCTAATGCAGGGGTATTAAAAAAGATGAAATGCAATGAGATCAATTAAACCATAATTGTCCCATTTGTTCATTTACATGGTCTAATTGTGCCATGAAGGCGTGCAAGTTCATGTGCAAAACAGGATTATTCAGGCTCAGGGTCAGAAACAGACAAAAGCAAACCCCGGCAGACTAAAACCATGTAGGCAGAGACAAAGAGTAAACGTAATCCGAAGCAAAGGTCAAATAATTAAAGGTTGTTAATTACTGTTTTATTTAGTATCTTTTTTAAACTCTTTTGCTGAAAAAAAATAAAATACAAAATTCATTAGATCATAACAGTTAATTGTATTACGTGCCTCGATTCCGGTATGTAACAGCAGCATTCTACTATTCACAAGTAATTTTTTAATTCAAATTTTCATTTTCACTCAAAAATAGGCCTAGTGAATGAGTTATGAACAGCATTTCATATTGACATGGCCACTGGTCAGCTGCAGATTGACCAACATTATTTAAGAGCCTGTCCTCCAACAAAAAACGACCCTATAGGTTGTTTGTGCAAGTGCCTTATTACAACCTATTTTTAAATATTAAAGTTAAAATGCCCTGTAGTGCACATAAAAAAGAAAGCAAAATATTTTGTTGCGTCTGTCGTCATGAAAAGACGGATGACTGTCATTACCAATCAAAATGCATGTTTATTTAAATGCAATGTTTGGACTTTCTACACAGATCACATGGTAATTCATACATATTTTATTAGGTGATGTTTATATGGCTGACCACACCTAAACCTATCCCTTATAGAAAGTAGTGCAAAATCATGATTTATAGTGCATATACATTTTCTGCGTTCTTTGAGATCGAACCTATGATTACATGATTACATATCATTGTATTATGCAACGTGCTACCAACTTAGCTATACGAAACACAAATTATGATGCAGACAAAAGAGTACAAAACTATAATATGAAAATGCCTTGTTGCCGATAGAGGTGCAATTGTAGCATACGCTATGATGGGTCGTATTTTAGGGATTTGGAACTTGTAGTTCTTTCTTTCTTCTGTGTAAAACAAAAGAAGATTTTAAACTCAAACAGAACAAACAAAACTTTTATTATATAATTAAAAATACAAGCTTCTGTATTACACAGGAGAAGGATCGACATGCAGATTTGGAGAAACTCATGGGTTGAGTACTTTAAGAAACTTTTTTTTAAGGCTGCTTTATCCCTACAGTACCTGGCAAATTGTGGGATCATTAATTCTCTCTTTTTTAACCTTTATTCTCTCTGTTCTCTTTCCTCTGTGTCTCTCAGGCGGTGGATGCCGATCTCGTCTCTAATATAACCTACAGAATAAAAACAGAAGCGGCTCGGCAGCTCTTTGCCGTGAACCGTCTGACCGGCGCCATATCAGTCCTGCAGGCACTAGACTTTGAGGACTTGGCAGCAGGCAACAGCACCTACACATTTGAAGTGGAGGCGTTAGATCACGAAGGAGTCCTTCCTCCTGGAACGGCCACAGTCATCGTTAGAATCACGGTAAGGTTTCTAAGAGTACTCATCAGCTTTTTAAAAAACCCTGTTTTATCACACCAGTCTCGGTGGCAGCAAGAGAAACTCTCTTCCTGAGAGTTCTGCAGGTTCCAGTTGGAGATGGATTGAACGTAGGGGAAGGAGGCCAATTTTCATCAGGTCTAGTGCCGGTGATTGGATTAGATCTTTCAAAGCTCATCCACGGTGTCTACGTGCTAACTCTTCTTGCAGAAGCTCCGCTGACTCCGTTCCAGTAATGCCTACAAAAGATTTGATCTCTGAATTCAATTAGTCTTGAAAGAGAAACCTCTGTGTTGGCAGGATTGTGGGCGTTGTTTACTGGATCCTCGCCTGCATTCGCCTGCTTTCCAGTTGTGATATTTCTGGTTGACGGTGACAGGAGTGACAGACAAAGCTAGATTCTGATGCTAGCCTGGCACAGCTATTCCAGGCCTGAATGACTCATTAGCTTTGTGACTGCAATTATGTGAGGATTTTAACGCAAGCGCTCTCCATCGCCTCCGAAGATTAGCCGGGGGATCAGAACAGAAGGATTAGCCTCCTCCAGTTTACAGCAGCTGGAGCGAGTGCGAGCGTGTGATGAAAAATGAACTTGAACTTCGTGTAAAAAGTTCCATTTTTAATTATGTAAATCTGATAGAAATGTTGTGGTTTTCGGTGGGGGTGAATGCATTAGCATTAGTGAACGCAATAGCTAACATGGACTGAAAACTAACACTCTCAGGAAACACTCGCAGAAGAAAAGGTAGAAATGCTGTCACTGGGGCGGTGCCCTTTTAAAGGTACATCTTATTTAGCCCTAAACGGTGCTAGTTAAAGCCGGACTCACACTACAAGAGTTTTCAATTATTATGATTATGAATTATGATTCTGAAATCTGGTTGCAGCTCACACATAAGGAGAAGCTTTGCAGATTATCTTCCCTTAGATCTTAAACATGCACACTCTACCGGATTTGAACATTGTGGTGCATTCAGCAAAAAAAAAAAAAAACATTTTCGAGTCATGTCGTTCATTTCGTTTATTTTAAAAGAGGTATAAAACACTTTTTACACTACAAACAATACAATGCTGTAATGCTATAGGAAATGAAAAAAAGATTAATTCATTATTAACCTGGGTCTTCAGTCTATGATTAGCTCACCTCACCTCTTATATGAATAGTCTTTTTTTTTTTAGCGTGACGTGACAGGCCCATAAGCCTATCAAATGCAGTCAAGAGACAGAAAGACATCTATTGGGTCTTTCAAGTCATTTGTTCTTTTGCCTTATGGGGCTATCACATGATGAACGAACGACTCAAACTCGAAGACCTGATAGATGACCTAATTAATTCTCTTTCCGGCTCTGACTGCATTTTATTGGCTTATGGGGCTGTCATGTTAGGTAAGTAAGTAAGTTAAGTAAGAACTTTTTGCAATGCGCAAGTTCAAAACGTCACTGCAGCTCTTCTCTTTCACCTTACAGTTGTGATACATTTTCCACACATTATTCAGGCTGTCATGTTACCATAACAGCACCTGTTTTGCATTGGTAATTGTTGAAGTACTGACGTAATCATATAGCCGTCGTCATCCCAATTTAAATCGTAAATATCAAACATGTTTGACATGATCGGGGCGACCCCAATTTGTGCGCGAACAGATCGGGAGGTGCAAAGTTCCACCGGTGAATGCTTCACATTGCCAGATAATCCGAACCGAACATCAGGACTGATAGAGGTACATGACAAGTTTTTGTTCCGATTCTCGGGACGGGAAAATTGGGGCTAAATCAGGCTTAAAATCCTGTAGTATGAGCCAGGCTTAAGATGCATATTAGTCTCAGTGTCAGCTTTTGTGTCATTTTTTTCTGGGAATGTACAGAATGTAATCATTTTGAAATTAAACATCATTAGATAGCATTATGAGAAACCCGGTATGCAATGTTATAATTAAACGGAAGCAAGGAAAATGAACTTTTCTTGAAAAAAACACACAGACTTGAATCGCACCTTTTCTTGTTTTGGCCAGAGAAAGCGAGCGACCCAAACAAGGTCGTTCCACACAAGTCTTGCGAGCGGCCACCAGTGGCTCATTAAATCAGTTTTGCTTCCTTTGATCACTCCAGTCCGTACTTGCCAAACTGTGGGAAGTCCAGAGCAAAAATACATGCAAATGAGCATCGACCCACCTCGCTGCTGGGTCGCTTGCATTTATAAGAATAATATGTGCTTCTGAAGTTTCTTGTGTTCAAAAGATGCCATTAAGCACATTTCAGATGTGCTTCTTTTGTGTTTTTGGATAAATGTGGATAAATATTTATGATTTTAGTTGAATGTTAAATGCAATTTGTTAAATGCTGTTTACATTTCATAATGAATGTTATTTTAGGGTTATTTAGTTAGTATTAGAAAGTTTTAATTCATATTTTATATATTTTCAGTTTTTTTTATTCAAGTTTAATTTGACTCATTTTGTTTTGTCATTTTAACTTTTAATTTTCTATTTAGTAATTTTAGTGCTCTCTATTTTCTAAGTTTCTTTTTTTATCTAATATCTGTAATTGAATTATTTTTGGTTTAATTTGTTTTTATGGGTTCGAATCTCAGCTTTTAAATAATCAATAACAAGATATAAAAATTCAGTAATTGTTAGTTCATGATCATTTAATGCAGTTGTTGTTAACAGCTTTCAGAAAGTGCTTAAATAATGTATAATTGCGATAGTTTTAGAGGTCAAATAATATTGTAGCGATCGGGAGACGAGGAGTCGTTCGGATTCATGAGCAGATTGATACAGGCCGGGTCAATCATCAGCATAACAGGGTAATCGGAGGCATAGGCAGAAGAGAATAGTCAGAGTCCAAGGGGAGAAGCAAAAGGCAATAATCCAAACGAGAGCAGAGGTCGGCAACGATAAATCCAAACAGAGAAACAAGAACCAAGAACACGGGTGAAAACACAAGACAGATCGACAGTGCAATGGACCGTGGCAAAATACAAACACTTCCGGGTTGTATACACATAAAACTAGGTCAGTGGGAGGAGACTAGACATGAGTGGCTATGGCAACATACAAGGGGGCGGAGACATCAACAGGGAACCGTGACAACAGATGAGATGGGCGGTGACATGAGTCCATGAATGAAAACCGACACAAAACATACACACACAGTTTGCAGGGAGCTGGATTGCCATCAGCAGGCTGGCACATCCAGCTGATCATGACATATATGTTTTTTTGACCTAATAATCCATGGAAGATATCAGCAGTATGAGGCACGTAGATTTTAGGTTCAAAGATTGTTTCTCTTATTAAAGTGTGTGTTTATAGATCACGTTGACTTATTTCTTATGAGATGAAATTAAACCCCCAGAGATCGTTGTGATCTTTGCAGCAAGTGTTTTGTTGTGATGTGAAAAACAAAGCTGTGAATTGTGCAACTGTGAACCGCTGCTCTCTTCAAATGTGCCTTGAATCTTCTTGTGTTTCGCAGTGATCTTTACCTTCAACTTAGCAAAGTTTGCACACTGTTAGTTTTGCTGCAATGAAGATGGTGTAACAAATTGTAATGATGCTCGAGCTGAGGTGAAGGCAATATTATTAATGTCAGGGTAGAGTCATCGTACCTGCGCTTATAAGAGATTTTGAAGGTCTTGCAGGGAAAGATGCTTTTCTCATGACTATCAGGCAAAGTGTGGCTGTGTGTGGGCATATCCATCCGTGTGCAAGACCCCTGAGAACATCGAGAAAGGGTCACTTGACCCCTCTGAATAGTTGCAGGCTTGTTTCGATCTGGTGTGTCTGTTGCCCTCGTCCCCTTGACTCAGAGAAGAGCAGCTTGCAGCATATAGATCCATAACTCCTCTGCTGTAGTTTCAACTTGAGTTCATGCTGAAGCCAAAGGTTAGGGTGTATTGATGCGCATTTCAGGTGGGTAACTCCCAATGAAGAGATATCAATGAACTGAATATAACAGCAGCTTCCCTCTGCAGCATACAACTGAAGCTTCATGTTTCTCAGAGGTTCGGTTCAAAACCTAGCTTGTTTAACAGCAATGAAACCTCATAAATGGCAATGTTAACAGTTTATACATAAGTTTTGTTTAATTAATATATGTCTGTTTACTGTGTATATTTATTATGTATATATAAATACAAACTCATGCCTGAATATATGATCCTGAACCAAAAAAAACGTCTTAAGTTGCTGGGGTCTATTTGTAGCTGTGATGAATCGTCCGAACTCTGAGGATCCATTTGCAAGCCTTTTATTGGACAGAATAGTCAGACAGGCGAGGGTTCAGTAACAGCAATCAGAAACAGTGAAGACAGAATCAAAGGCGTAGTCGGGGACAGGCAGGAAGTCAAGGGCAGGCGGCAGAGAATCAACAATCAGAAGACAGGCAAAAACAAACACGGGTATACAATCAGAGAAAAACGCTTGGAATCGAGTGCCGGGGCAAAACGAAACTTCGCGACTTGTTCAGTCAAAAGTCCGCCCTTAAATAGTGGGGAAAAGGGGCGTAACGGCGCGAAAAGCGCCGAGGTCCGTGGGTCAAAACAGTCCGGGGGGAAACTAAAACTCAGGAGAAGGTTCCCGCTGCTGCCTGCTGGAGAGGGCCACAGAGGTGCGCTCCGTGACAGAAGCAATAGCCAAAAATACGCCAGAAATCATTAGAATATAAGTAAAAATCATGTTCCATTAAGATATTTTGTACATTTCTTAACAGAAAATATATTACTATAAAACCTCATTTTTGATTAGTAATATGAATTGCTAAGAACTTCATTTAGACAAATTTAAAGGTATTTTGAGTTGTTTGTATCCTCAGATTCCAGATTTTCAAATACTTTGGTACTGCCCTATACTAACAAACCATACATAAATTGAAAGCTTATTTATTCAACTTTTAGATGTATAAATCTAAATTTTGAAAGATTGACACTAGTTTTGTGGTCATATTTGAGAAAAATATTATGTTTAAATGTTAAAGGCACAATATTTAGTTTTTGCCACTAGAGGTCACATTTTCAAAACAATAACAGGTGCGAAGTTGATGACGGAGCATGGAACGTTGGGAGATGTAGTTTTCACAATTCATGTTCACGAATGAGATACAGCTGCTTTTCCACTATCAGGCAGGCCACACAGTTCTTAGAACTGTCAGGCACAGTTACAGCCCGATAGAGGAAATGCAACTGTAATGTATTAATTTTTTTTATTAACTTGTACATTTAATAACAGTATTTATGTAATTGTATCTGCAAAGAACATGAAATTTGTCTCTCTGTCCAGTCCGAGGTTTTTGTGAGGCTCTCTCTATTTCGGAAACGCCATGCCAATATTAATTCAACTTTTATTTTGTTGTTTGTTACAATACCTTCTTGTGTCGGTTGGTGTGCGTCAAATTTTTTTTGGGGGGGGGGTTTGCAAAATGTAATTTTGATACCTAAAATGCACTTGCACAATAAATAACTACCAATTCCGCCTTTGTCCACGTGGGTTGTTGTATCGATAGGCGGAACCTGAGGATAGCGGATATTGCGTCATTGATTGGCAACAATGAACAGGGATGGTTCAATATTTAAATCTGGAATTTCTCTGAATTTACAAACCCTAGAAAACCTTTGCGACTACGTAAATACACAACTGCATGTAATATATAACACAGGGCAAGTGGTTTTGGGATATTTTATTACAAAAATCTTACATATTATGCATTTGATAATATTTTTATATGAGAATATGAATATGTAAATGCATTGTATTTTCAAATACTGTATATTTACTGCATGTGTGATATTATTTGATTATCTATACACACACACACACAATGCGCACTATGAATGTGTGTACATAACAGACTATATATATATTTATGTAAAGTTTAGTGAGTGTGCAGCATTTTAAACCTATGTTCCTTTTGTCAAATGTACTACTTATTTGTTTATATGTAAAAATGTGAGTCCTTGCTCTGTTTTGCAGCCTATTTTACATAATGTGCACAGTGAGACAGAGTGTGTATTAAAGCCATATTTTGATTTCATGTTGTCTTTAAAACGCCTTAAAGACTATGTGAAATGCTCATTGATAGTGGTTTGTGGTGAAAGACAGCAGCGTCTATAAGCAGATTAATTCTCTATTTATCATTATGTCACTCTTCACTGAAGTGGCGACACTGAGGGGAACAGAATCACTTTGCCAGCGGGACTTGCTCACCTCAGTCCTGCTTTAATGAGTGTTATTAATACATCTTTCATCCATGTTTCTGTCTCTGCGTTCTTTTCAGGATATGAATGATTTCTCTCCGGTCTTCAGACAGACACTTTATAAAGGGCTGGTGGCTCCAAATGCAGAGAAAGGGACAGTCATCACGACTGTGCTTGCTGATGATCAAGACCCTCCTGTAAGTACACAAAGCCCAAATGAAATACGCTTCTGTGATTTCTTCTTAAATTATATTTAGTACTTCATTTTAATATGATTTTGAAATAAATAATAAAACCACAGAATAACGCAGGGTTCGAGTGAGTTGTTATGGTTAGGTATTAAGAATAGTTATGGATTATTTCAATGAAATATGAGACCATGCTGCATGTTCAAGGTAAAGACAGGGCTGTTCAGCTTTGAGATAAATAATTGAATGCAATATTGTTTGGGGCAAGGATGCATTGAATTTACGTTTAAAGTGTTATAAAAAGATTTTCAAGCTTTCATATAAATCCTGTTCTTTTAAACTTTCTATTGCAAAGCAACCATTTTCAACATTTACAATAATAATGCCTGCTTCATGAGCAGGAATATTAGAAAAATTTCTGAAAGATCATGTGAGACTGAAGACTGAAGTCTGAAAATGCATGGCATTGCAGCAATACGATTAATTTTAAAGCTATGTTAAATTGTAATAATATTAAACAATGTTTATTTTTTTAATGCTAAAAAGGAAAATATGCATTATTTAATATTATATAAATATTAATGAAATTAAATATCAATTAACTTTTTAAACATATTGTATTATAAATGTGTATTATTTATAATAATTGTATTTATTATAATTAATTATGTTATACTGAATATACTAAAAGGGAAAAAAAACTAATTAAATATTTAAATAAAGTACATTTTATTAAAAGTTCTAAATAAAAAGGTACTTTTTCACTAGAAATGTGTCTTACATTTACATTGTCATGTAAAATCTTTTATTTTTTAATGGACATGCTTTTTTAATGAATCCCAATGTAAACACTAGCAAATAATGGCCTCTGTGATTGGAGTTAGGTTAAGGTTAGCTAGAATTAAGACCAGTTAAAATTGCATGATTTCATCCCTGAATTTCTTCATCTGACGTCTTTATATACTGTGTTTTTATATTGCTGGGTATGAGAGTTTATTCTCCTGCTAGCATACCTGTTCACATTAACATGGAAGTCTGCTGTTGTGGATAATCGGTTTGTTCTGAGCTGTCACTCTCTCTCTCTCTGCATCTTTATTTGATTGATCTGACAGAGTCGTTTTACGTTTACCATCTTGAAACTGGCCTCTCTCTCACTCTCTCCCGCGCTAGATGACTCCGAAATTAAATTACACACAACGACACAGAAATTTTTACACCGTGGTGAATCTGGAAATGATTTTTTGTGCTTTCATCAGAGAGTGGAAATATTCGGCTTTAGAATGCAGCCCAGCACGCTTCTGCAACTTTTACAGCTGGAGGGAAACGCAAGGCCATTACAGTATAGCAAAGACACACATCTCTTATTACCTTATAAATTACATAAACAAGGTTATTCGCTGCCTGAGGTTTGGTTTATTCAGAGTGGCAGTGCACGCCAGGGGCTGGATACTCGCTGAATGCCTGTAAATGTTTATCATCCACAGACTGTAAAACAGAAAGATGTTTTGTGGGGTTTTGAGTCTCTATATGCAGCGTGGATGTGTCGTTAACAGACTTTATTGGTTGTCAGTAGCTCTGGAACACAGCGGCAAAAGTTTCAAAGACGTCTGAATGTGGTTAGTTTGTAAAAGTAGTTTTAAAGTGTGTTAATTTGTCTGTTACATATTGCCAAACTTCACAAACCGCTTTTGGTCAATTTCGGTTTCCGGCGCTTTCCTCCGAAGGGAAACAAAGCTCGCAGCAGGGGTATCAGTTATACAGAGGAAGCATTTTCAATCGGTGTTCAGGAATGGCCTTTTCATTAGTGGGTGTTAAAATGAACAGCGATGTTGCTGTTGGAATTTGTAGCTTTTAATGTTTCGCTGCGTGGTTGCTGCAGTTGTCACAGATTTATGAGCTTTAGTCAGAGCCGGTGACGGTACATTCAAGATAACAGCAGGGGTGCTGGGGTGCTTTTAGCCCACGTCTTAGCCAGTTGAACTATGAATGATATTACAGTATTGCCTTCAATATGCTCATAAAGGTGCATATTTTGCACCTATAAATGGATTGTATACACATTAATGGGGCCCACTTTATATCAAGTGGCCTTAATACCTGTGTACTTGCATAGTCAGTAAGTTAGGCTTTATATTCTGTATATGTTATGGTTGGTGTCCTAAATGTTATAATTAATATTAAATGGACAGTTGCTGAGGAGTTACCGTGTAAGTACACTGGTGTTACAGTGGTGTACCAGCTCATCCAGATTCAACTCCTCCCACTTTACGTATCTCTAAGCCTAACCGTCTCACCCTGAATAAGTGCTCTTATTCATATTGTTGTTACAAAATGTAGTCATTTATTTGCTGTTACACTGGTACTTAGTATAAAAAGTGTTGTTACCAATGTCCTGTTACACATTCGTACTTGCACATAGCCTCCGGAGAGTTGTTACATGTGTGTAGTTATACAAACATTACAGCTGTAAATACTATGTGCCAATTATATATATATATATATATAGTAATAGACAATGCTTAAGAGATTTATTTGAAGCAGAATTTTATTTTGTAATATTATAAATTTATTTATGTATTACTACTGTGGTGACTCTGAACATGTCTGTTTTGTTGCCAAATGGGGTATTGAATGTTTTTCTTTACTCCCTGAAAATCTTCCTCTTAAAACATTTACATCACTATCAGTGCAGACACAAAAGAACCAACAACAATGGCATCACTGGCATCAAACCTCATGCCATGGCATATCTGAATAAATGTGGACGCGAATAAGCTTTTTGAGACACGAGGACAAGATTTTCATGACAGGACAAGTCCTGACAGCAGGTGAGAGAGGAAATTGAGGGGTGTTTGAGGTGACTCTGAATCGGGACCCTGTGTGCTTACATCACCGTAGGGGACAGGAGTGTGTCAGAGAGAGGTGTATGCTGCCGGGAGTCTCTGACACACAGCTTAACCTGAAGGACAGAAACTCTGAAGTGTTTTCAGTTGAGGTTTTATTTATATTTTTTATAATGCTGAAAATGCTGACAATACCAAAGAGACAAAACTGTCTATGTGTCATACTAATAGTTCAAATCCAGAAATAATTATTTACTTTTTCTCAAATATTCATACATACGTGTGTGTGTGTGTGTGTGTGTGTGTGTGTGTGTAAGATATACAAATAGATTTAATCTATTAAATATCTAGCCAAAAGGTTACTGATGAAGTCAATAAAATATTTGTTGTGTTAGGAGAAAAAGGAAGAGATAAAGGAGGTCAACTTTTTCTTCTGTGGATTACAAAAAGAAACATTCTTTAATAATATATGGGAGATTTCATATTCTATCCTCTTCCAATCAATAAGTACTAAAGTTTTCGAAGCTCAAAATCAACAAAAACACAGACTGAAACAGAATGCATGCTGTTGATGTAAAACAAAAAAAAACTGACAGTATTTAATTTTTTTTATAAATACATATACAGTGAGGTCAATAAGCATTTGATCACCCTGTGATTTTGCAAGTTCTCTTACTTAGAAATCATGGAGGGGTCTACAATTTGCATTGTGTCAAATAAGTATTTGATCACTTGCTTATTAGCCAGATTTATGACACTGATTTCTGACTTTATAAAAATAAAAAATAAAAAATTTATGTTGTAAATCTAGGCCAATGAAATTACCATATATGGTTCCTCGTCAGTCTATGGTCATCTGTTTTCCCAAAAAGGTCATATATTTACAGTGTTAAAATCACACATAAAATACAAATAAATACATAACATTTACATAAACTTTTCTCATTTAATTTATTCATTTTTCCCCCTTTGTTTTATTAATTTTTGAATGTGCCATAGTCTCTTGTTTTCCACAAGCTGGATATATACAAAAATTTACAGTTTAGACCTACTGAAAACGAAGAATTCTGACAAATATGTAAATATATAACAACAAGTGAAAATAGCACACTGCTTTAGGTGGTACCACTTATCTTAGCAGTTAAGGCTCACAGTAAAAATAAACACCAAAGTATGCCATAATAATATAAACTGGGTTAAAAGTAATAAATGAATCAAATCTAAGTTAAACATCATATTTCACTATTTATGACTCATTTATTGATCATTTCAATAAATCTCCCACTGAATCACTGCATAATGTTATACAAACCTGTGTCAACATTACTTACTATTGTCCTACATTTTAATGCATTATTTGTATATACATAAAAAACATCCCGTATCGGGCGTATGTCTAAATATAGACATACAGGCACTTACCTGAATAGGGCGTATGATCAAATATGATCGCACCATTTTTCATGTCACAGCGTTCACAAATTTCTAGAAATGTTATGCAAACAACATCGATCTCAACATTTAACACAACTATTCAACCATATAATGCATAAGTTTAGTTATTGTTGTAGCATTGTTCGTTTCGATGCTATTTATATGTTTGTGAGAGTAAGTATGAGCATAAATGCATACTTTTCAAACTCCGGAAGTACGCTGATATTTGAAACGCCCCGGGCAACTGCTTATTGGTGAAATGCGTTGGTGTTGCCAACTGTGACATAGACTGATTTCTGCTGATTGGCTGGAAGAAATCCATGCACTTAAACAAGCTCACGGAAAGGCACGAGATCACTCTATTGAATGATCGATTAAGTTACTATATATAGTAATAATAAAAGAACAACTGTTGGAGCAATTGTCAGAAAATGGAAGAGGCTAATGATGACTGTCAATGTCCCTCGGACTGGGGCTCCATGAAGATCTCTCCTCGTGGGGTATCAATGATGTTAAAAATGGTAAAGAATCAGCCCAGAACTACACGAGAGGAGCTGGTCAATGCCCTGAAGAGAGCTGGGACCATCGTTTCCAAGGCTACTATCAGTAATACACATGACGTCATGGTTTAAAATCTTGCATCGCACGGATGGTTCTCCTGATTAAGTCACCCCATGTCCAGACCCATCTGAAGTTTGCCAGGGACCATCTGGATGATGGGAGAAAGTCCTGTGGTCAGATGAGACCAAAGTAGAACTTTTTGGTCTTAACTCCATTCACCGTGTTTGGAGTAGTCCACCAGTTGGACAGGACAACTGCACTGTATTAAGGAGAGGATGAACGGGGCCATGTATTGTGACATATTGGGCAAAAACCTCCTTCCCTAAGTCAGAGCATTAAAGATGGGTCGTGGCTGGGTCTTCCAACATGAGAATGACCCAAAGCACACAGCCAGGAAAACCAAGGATCAATGTAAAAAGCATATCAAGGTTCTGGAGTGGCCTAGCCA
>JAUMHI010000054.1:18719240-18746396 GCA_032359435.1 Enteromius unitaeniatus | reverse complement strand
AAATAGTTAAATAATCATACAATGTGATTTCTGGATTTTTCTTTTTAGATTCTGTCTCTCACAGTGGAAATGCACCTATGATGAAAATCGTAGACCCCTCCATGATTTCTAAGAGAACTTGCAAAATCACAGGGTGATCAAATACTTAATGACCTTACTGTATATGTATGCACATACTGTATGCATTACACAGCTTTGGTCTTCTTTATATTTTAGGTGCTTCTTTGAATACTGTAATATCATGGGGTTTCATGTTTTTAAAAAAATATGTGCTAAGTGTCCTGTTGAAACAGGATTTAAATCAAAGAAGTGTAAAATATTTTTTTTTACATCTCAGCCTTGAATTTGGGTTAGCTTTTAAAATATTGCTAAAAAATAGACACATTTTTCATGTTTGCCTTCACTGGGCCTTCTCCGCTGACCTGACCAAAATCTTTATTGTTGAGCCTGGAGCATGCTCATATTTTATTCTTGCAAGGTTACGCATCTACAGATATCTACAGATCGCAGCCAATATATAAAATTATAAGAGGCCAGCCTCATTATTATGAGTGGCATGTGTCTGTGGATCTGTTGAGGCTGTGTTTTGTGCATGTGTGGGTTTGTGTGGCAAGTTCGTTTTTGTTTTGATGTCTGGGAAAAAAGTAGTTTTTTTCGATGACCCTGGAAACCCCACTGAAATACCAGATTCATCATTCCAGTTGTGTTTTGAATCACCATGGAGATGTGAGAGCGGCTCAATCTCTGTCTCACTCAGGCATGACTGGAATTAAAGTCGGATAATTCTCACTTTTAAAATCCACTTCTCGGGAGCGGCCTTGAAAGGGAAAGTGTGCTGCAGAACAAGGACAGGAAGTGACCGTCCTTATTAGGGTCCCGCTCAACACTGATGATTACAGTATAAGCGGCGCTGCGTTTCCAGCCCATGCCGGCGAATGAGATAATGACACTGTATTTATATGCACGGCTGCAAAGGTCACTGGGTAATGAAAGCTCCTCCTTTGCCTTTCTGCTGGTTGAACCTCATGTCCTGAGCGTTGACTTCCTTTTATTTGAAAAGATTTAAAGGGGTGAGTAATGGACTTCCATCCTTGAAGTGTCACTACAGAGCAGAAGAACCAGCTGCCATTAATCATACCAGCAGAGCATGAATACAATCACCAGACAGAAACTTAATGTGTCCTGCTAATGTGACTGACTCGCATTTGAGTGTTGACAGTGACGCCCGCTGAATATGACTCATGAGTGTCAGACACTGAACAGTTAACTGATTTTATTTTGTATTAGCAGGAATGATACCTGTCAGATTTGATGGCTTAACCCAGAAGGAATGCTTCCTTTCTATTGTTTTAACGATAACTGTACTCTGTTGGGCTTAGTTTCTACAATATTTACTAATCAATATTATGTATATCATCAATGAATGAAATGAATTATTGAAACTATTTTTTTTCAACAGTTAAGCCTGTTTTTTTAAAGTCTTCCTAAAAGCTGCGTTTATTTTAAATTGTTTATATATATATATATATATATATATATACAATTATATATATTCAAAAATATATAATATAATTCTTTTCTAATTTATTATTATTTTTGTAATCTTAATAGAAATTTGGAGTGATGCCATTTCCACAAAAATGGGTCTTAAATTAATATTAGAATTGTAATTTTAAAATAGAAGAGTTGTAATAGTAATATTTCACAATTTTACAGTTTATACTGTTTTAAATATTGTAAACACAGCATAAGAGATGTCTTAATTATTCCACACTTTAGACTGGTAGTGTTTTTTACTTATTTAATTCATTGACTTTTAATGTTGTCAGAAGAAAGTTTAGATTTTATCTAAAATATATATTGTACGCATGTGTGTGTGTGTGTGTGTGTGTAGATACAAAAAAATAAATGACTGTAGAATTTTTGAATGAATCCCTCAGAGCTGTGCACTATGAATATTGTCATCACGATGACCTTTAGCCATGATTGTCTTTATAATACAGCTCGTTTTACAGTGCATTTAATGATTCTTTTTATCATAATACTGCATCAAGACTACCGTATCTTTTCATATAAAGATGCTATTATGACTATTAGCATAAAGTCAGGTTATCTGTGCTTCCAAAGCTTGTGCGGTGTTGTGTTTTAATGACTAAGAATTGGATATCTTCTCTGCTGCATTCATTATAGCAGTTTTTGCCTGCATTTGATGTTCTTATTTAGCATCATGACTGGATTTTCCAGATGAGAACCAGGACAGCAGCGAGTGATACAGTAATGTCAGGTCATCGGATTTAACTTTTTACTTTCCCTAAACGTAGTGGTGTGATCGTCTTAGCAGAGATTAAGGTGGTTGGTTGAGGTAAATCTGTCTGTTTTACTTTCCCTTTTTATGCTGTCTGCCGTCAAACAGACTACAGTGCTGTTTATTTTCGTGGCCTGCCACAGAAGCTGTTAAATTATGCATTTCTTCTTTAAATAATGCTTTGAAAACATGGAGGGGGGGTGCCAAAGAAATATGACACAAATAATAAGCCACAGAAGAATTTTGACATGGACTTAAAAAAAAAAAAAATGAAACTAATTTCTTGGCTGTCAGAGATGTAAATGTGATGTTGCTTCTGTCTCTTTCTACTGCAGTATAAATGACTTTGTATGTTTACCACAGCGCAGAGCATCAAACATTTATGACGCAGCCAGACGGAAGAGCTGTAAAGTATCAGTAGAATGAGGTGCAGCAGACGGCGCTCTCTGTAGCTCTACAAAACACGATGCCCGAGAGACCTTTGAGGAAGTTCAAACCAGCTATTCAAAGAAAAGTCAATCCTTTAAAAGAATAGTTCACTCAAAAAGAAATGTCCCGTCATCATTGATTCATCCTCATCATTCTAAACCTATAAAGGAGATGTTTTGCAAAATGTCCAAGCTGTGCTTTTTAACTGTTTTCAACCGTAGGCTGTCAAGCTCCGAAAAATAACACCATAACTCGACCTGAAACATACATTTTGAGCAACACAGTTTGAGGTTGTTAAAATGTATGTAAACAAGGTCTGTTTTGCTCACCAAGGCTGCATTAATTGCATTGTTTAATCAAAAATACAGTAAAAACTGTAATGTTGTAAAATATTTGGATTAGTTTCTGTTTTAATTTATTTTAAATGTAATTTATTTTATATATATATATATATATATATATATAGTGTTGAAAACAGTTGCACTGTTTAATATTTTGTTAAATTTTTTCAAGATTATTTGATTAATATGAAGTTTTACTGTCATTTTTGATTAATCGAATGTGTCCTTGCTGAATAAAAATATTATATTCCTCCAAAAAAAAGAAAGCTTACTGATTGCAAATTATTGTAGTTATGAATATGAATAATGAGTCATGTTCTTCTGAGACGCTGAAAAGGCTAAATACATAAAAAAAGGCAAATAAGGGCTTTTATTTGCCTTTTTTGGAGCTAGAGAGCCACTAATTTCTGTCTTTTGTTGTGTGGAAAATAGCAGCTTGATTGTGGCAAATGATTATTTGATGGCATGGAAAGAATATATAATGAAACCCCTTTTGTAGCAGTGATAACTATAGAAGTCTGTAATCATTTAATAATGTGATACATAGAATTAAATATAATAATACACCAACGTAGGTCCTTTAAACGAAGTAGATGTGCTCTTGGGGTGTGTTGATACTAAATGTGTTCCTCCCTCAGGGTACACCTGCCAGTAAAGTGCGCTACAGAGTGGATCAGGATCTGTCTCCGTACAGCGGAAGTATCTTTGATGTGGAGATGGACACAGGACGAGTTATCACCAAAGTGAACCTGAACGAGCAGCCCACCGCTGTCTTCAGGGTGAGTCTGAGCTGAACATATATTGTGCTTAAATTAAACCCAGCAAAGTTTGTTAAAAATGAAGGTTTATTTTAATTTACCACATGTATCCTGAATGTAGACACTTCATAAATCTGATGTTTGGACATGCTAAAGTAACTAATAAGTAAAACCTGTAGACTTGTATTCTTATGCTTTAAGATTCATTAGGTTTTTATTTGAAATCAAGACCTAGAAATGACCAGTGGCCTACTCTTACAGCAACTATATACTATTCTTAATTGTTAATTCATATTAATTCATAATACATTATGGATTTCAAGTATAAATTAACATTATTTAATGCATTATGAATGATCTCAAGTTAGCAATGAGCAACAGGATATTTTTAAACTTATATTAACCTAAATTGATGAATCTTGTGAAAGTATTATTCATTTTAAATTTACAAAAAGGTTAGCATTGACTTTACAAAAATTGTTTAATTCTAAACTTTCTGTGAAGTTCACTGCATTCATTTTGATATTGAATGCTAACATCAAGCTGAAGTCAGGTTAAGATTTCTCCTTCTAGTGTTTTTAAGGCCAATTCGCACTACTCTGACAGATGCAAGATAACAGCAGGTTTGAGTTTTGTCGGATCAGTGTGTTAACCCCATTGGCATCTGTTTCTGTTGTGCATTTGTTTTCAGTGATTGAACTTGTTAAATTGCCTTTTGTCACTTCTTGAAATATCTGGGAGGTGGACAGACCAATCGGTTGACCGTTGGCATTGGTCTGTGTATGTCGTTCAGTGTGAATTGGCTTTAAAATGATCAGAAATAGAAATGGCTTGTTAGATGGCCATCAAAAAATAACGAGCATGCTTCTCATGTAGCGTGCCTAATTATTCACATGCATGCCTGGTAAGCAACAAATGTAGCTGTAGATTTCATAAGGTTCTATTATTAGGTTTATTAATAAGAGACAAATGGTTGTTAACCAAAACAGCATATTGTGCTACTACTTGATTGAGAAGCTCAAAATAAATTAAAGCTGGCATTTTTAAAAGCTAAAACTAATCCTAGAGGTTTACTTCCGAGTCTGTAACTTATTAAAAAGAGTCTCCTAAGCTAAATTAATTAGCCTAATGTTAAGTGAGCACAAATCAATTTATCTTTGAGCAAGTTTTTTTCTGTGCTAGTAGGACTGTTTGAGAATACATGTCATTTAATCAATTACATTCACTTCTAAGGATTTCTTTTTAAGATTTAAAAAGGGACAAATGCAGTATGTGTCCTCTACGTATACTTTGTGCTGCTATTAAGTATCTGAGCAAAAATAATTAAGTAGATGTTTTGCAAATAACATTGTTTCGAGAGGATCGTGAAGTGAGTAATCATACACGCTGGCAGCCTGTTTCCTAATCATCCCTCGTTTATTCGCACCCAATCAAATCATTTCCCCTTCATTATAAATTCTCCCAGTTTTTATTTCCCCGTATCTCGCTTTTTCTGCATCCCTCCTCCTCCCCTTCTCCACCGTTTTCCATTGATTTGCGCCTTTTCCCAGGGGGGCAGATGGTGAATGAGCCGAATGGCCCACACTAGGGTTCTATCCATTAGGGTTCGGAGTTCGCCGTTCTCCAGGCTCGCTCCCCAGACAGCTCGTCAAATTCGTTTTATTATAAATTTGCTTTCATAAATTATGAGGAAAGCATGAACTCTTGAAATGAATTTGTCTGTCTGTAAAAAAAAACTAGTTCTATGACATAATGATGTCCGAGATTATTTAATTTTATATTCATGTTGATTTAAAACATCTTTTTTTTTTTTTTTTAATGGTTATAGCTTTGCTTTGAGACATAAAATAGATCAAATGTATTTTAGAAATGTTATTATGCAACCATCAAGCAGAAAGTAATCACATATTTTCCTATTACCTTTAATAAAAAACAATGTATGAAACTTTTTCAAACAAGTTTTCAAAGAAAAAAAAAATATTTCAAATACCGTAGTATAAGTAAGTTTCCTCGCATTTACACGTAAAAAAAACCCTGAACTAACCATGTCACAAAAAAGACAAATTATGTGATTTAAAAAGAAAATCTTGAATATCCACTACGTCTCGTTCACTGTATATACCCCACAATAAATAAATAAATTCAAATTCAGACACAAGTCATTGCCTGTATGAACTGCATTTGAATGTATTTTTCATGATCTCTTCTCGTAGCTGGTGGTCATCGCCTATGACGACGGAGAGCCGGTGAAGATGAACAGGACTACAGTGGAAATCACTGTGCTGCAGCCCTCCAGGATTCCCATCTTCACAGAGGAAGAGTACAGGTAGGTCCCGCTGTCTGTAGAGAGAGATAGAACAGAAATTTACTTATTTATGACATGTTCTTTGAGCTTTGTGAGTCAGAATTAGTTTAGCACATATTCCCCACAGGCTGATTCAGAATCTCTGCATGAGTAATGCGTGTTATCTGTGAATATGTGACTAGAAGTGCTGGGAGGTTGAATCAAGCTGTTGTTTCCAAAAAGGCATGTCTGCAGCTCGTCATTGTGTATCAGTGCGGACGCTGATGCTCATAGCGTGTTAGGGGGTTTACAGCGAATTTAGATTTTTAATTGCTTTGTAGGTTAACGCTTATAGATACATTTTGAATTTTATGTTTATTATTAGTAGTAGTAGTATTTTGTAGATTTGTTATTTTTACTCATTTTTTTATGTACATATACACACACACACACACACATATAGTCATGAATACTAGGATTTACCCGTACATATGTTAAAATCTAGAAATGAATGACAAACCAGTTTAAGGAAACATAACTTTTTATACCCCTTATGCCAGATATGAGACTGAACTGAAAACTCATTGCTTGTGATGTTACGACCGCCTCCCCTCCGTTATTAAGTTGCCAGGTATACAATACAAGTACAATACACATTAGTAATATGATCTATTTCAATTTAAATTTGTTTATAAAACACAACTCATGCACAGCTCTGTAAATTTTCTCATGACAGCATTTTCAAAATAGCCAAACTGTGTAGGAAAACCCTGACCCTGGCAACACTGGTTCACACTACCCTTCTGCATTGTAATGACAGCAAGAAGTTGGGGTCAAATCTTATCAGACATTAATTTGCGTTAAACGCATTACATGTTTTTTTTATTTATCACGTGTTAATGTGTTATCATTGACAGCACTAATATATACTATACACACACACACACATTAGACAATTAGAACTGTATTTAGTAAGTGTATATCTGAACATAAAAAAAAAATATATATAAATATATATATATATTTTTTTTTAATAAAAATGTTACTTTTCAAAACACATTTAACATAACTTACCTTGATATTAACTTCTGCACAGCTGCTTTGAATCAGTGTGTGTATTTTGAATCAGTGATGTGCAAATATCTATTCTATGCAAGTATCTTTATCTATTCTAAGTCTATTGACTTGACAATTCACTGCTTAGAACAAATTGTGTTTTGTGTACTGTACCTGGAACAGCAAGATCTTTTCCTTTGTTGGCATATTTTTACCATAAGCTAAAACGGCATATGCAGAAGCTAGTCCTGCTCTTTCCCTTCTGCTCCCTTCATATACCTTCATTCCTTTATTCCGTTTCTCTCGCTGCCATTGGTTTTTCTCTTTTATTCTTTCTGTGAAGGCATCCAGGAGAAATAGAGTTTTGTTCTTCTGGTCAGAGAGAATATATGATTTTATTTTGTACTATCTCTCCTTCATGCTGAAAATGAAAAAAAATAAAAAATAAAATAAAATAAATTTTGACTCTTAAAATATATAAAGGAAAAAAATCTAAATTGAACTGCAAAAAACAACACTTCTGCTAGAATATATATCGAAGAAGCTGTAAATTATTCCCAATAGTAAGCAGATGTGTGTTTTTTTCAAGATGGTGTAAATCATACAATGTCTTCAAAGTATTTAGACCCCTAAAAATGGGTCTTTTATATGTAGTCAGGCTTTTCATGCAGCACTTTGTCAGCGATTGCAGCATTGAGTTGTCTTGTTTCTTCTAGCAGACAGCCCATTGGGGTTTGTGCTGTTTCTCTGTCTGATTGAATGTGGACTGTCTGTCATTATTGATGGTGGCAGGACCATTCAAGTACAGTCAGGAATCTGTCCAGATGGTGGCTGAGGTGGCTGTTTGCTCCCATACATCACTAATTCTTCAACCTGGTTTTGGGGATTTCTTTTAGATATAGTGGCATTGACAACAATGGTTACCCTTTCAGTCGAATCACTTTAACTTTTCGTATGGGAACTCGCCAGAGAGACCAATTTCCTTTGAGCTTCAAATAAAAGGCCAATGAATATTGGTGTGCACTGATTGCATTCAGGTGCACCTCATCATTATGTGAGTATAAGACGGCATGAATGCACATCTCCGTACCCACTCCCTAGACGAGGTAGCTGTGCTTCTGCAGCCCCAGAATAATTAGTCTTATTCGTTTACATAAGTAGCTAGTACACTGACATTTATAAATTTAGAGTCATAAAGGCATAGTTGACCTACATTAAAAAAAAAAAAATAAAAAAATGCATGAATCACTTGTCATTCCATGTCATTCCATAAGACTATTGAATAAATTTAGTTTTCTTTGCACACAGAAAGTAATCTTGTAGCTTCATAAAACCACTGATGTCACATGGACTATTTCAGAAATGTCTTTGATAACCTTTTGGACCTTGATTGTGGTAGTTGTATTGCTGCCTAAGCAGGGTCAGAAAGCTCTTGAATTTAATCAAAAATATCTTAATTTGTGTTTATCATATGAACATATGTGATTTCAAATAAATTCAAATTGAAACAGTTATTTGAAAATGTCATATTTTACAGTATTACTGTTTTACTTTAATTTATACAAAATGAATGTAAAAATACCCATTGGTGAGCCTAAGAGACTTAAGTATGTAAATGATAGAGTAAACATATGCATAAATAAATAAATAAATAAATATTTATGTGCCAGCCTAGCAACTTGCATGAATTGAAATTGAAAATTACCTTCTCAGTTGTCACTAGTTTAATGTGTAGTTTACAAGTGTACTTTTTTAAATCAACTTTTAGCTTGCAAGTTGGCTAAATCTTATATAAAATGAGACATTTTGAGAGATTTTATTTCAGTGAATGATATTTAAATGTCACTTAAATATAGGGCAACCCTAATAATGCAGCATACTTTTTCATGAAAAAATACATGCATCTATGATGTTGTGCTATGCTACTAGAACATACTAAAGTTTATAGTCCTTTATTAATAGAAAGGAAGGAAAGGACAGGAAAAGATCTGGCATGTGGCCAGGCATGGTTTTCCATACTAGTAATTTGTGCTCTGCGTTTAACCCATCCAAGTGCACACAGAGCAGTGAGAAGTGAACAACCACACGCACACACACCGTGAACACACACCCGGAGCAGTAATCTTATATAATCTTAAAATTGCATGAAATCGAACCATTTCAATGTTGATAATCTTATCAGAAGTTCCCCTGCTCCATGCCTTCCTTGTAGATGTGTCATTTACTGTGAATTGTGGGATTTCTATCAGTGTGTGTGCTGAAGCTTGTCCAGTCAAGTGAATTTGTAGCAAAGGTCTAGAGCTGATCAGATGTAGCAGGAAGCAACTGAACTCAATCTGTGTCATAGTCAGGGGTCCCCACGCTTCATTTAAAGAGCAAGTAATGGAGAGTTTAATTATAAGTCTTATAATTTTGCATTATAAGTCTGTTTACATTTAACATATTTATCATTAGTCTTTTGGATAATTCATTTGGTGAATGAAGTAGTTTAGTTGTGGACGTGATAGCATGCCACATGTTTTCCGGTTCGCAAACTTCCATGTTGTGTATGTTTTTGAGGACATGATCTCTCTGAAGCATTGCCTTAAATTCGGAGTCCTACAGATGTATCTCAAAGCAGCAGTTTCCATAGCGATCATAGATAAAAAGTCGGTCTATTTTAGGCTTGAGCGATTTGCCATTCATTGGTAAGATTGATATATCACAGCTGGCTCCTGAAATGAGCTAAACTCCTGTGCTCAATTGGACCAGTGTGCTAGTCTCATTAGCATAGCTGCATATACTGCCAAATGATTTCAACCGTTCATTTGTCTGTGTAAATGAATAATAAATGAACTAACATGTGTATGCATTTATTGCTGCATTTGATGTGTGAAATAAGCATGTTTTAGCTAAAAAAGAGCAAAGGCAGAACATCTTTGTTGATCCTAGAACAACATTGTGATTAACCAATCAGATTTGAAGAACCAGTTTATAGTTTTTGTGAAGTTTAGGCTTACAATCAGTGTTTGGTGTCAGTCATCTATCATTTCCTCTGGTTTCAGGGATTATTCATGGGTAAGGTTAGGTTTAGGTGTAGAGATGATTAGAACTGAGAGTAATTTTTTTGATTAAAATGTTGTTCCAGGGTCAACAAAACATGTTGAACAATCAGGACATGCAAGAGCACAGCATGGTGCATGTGCAGCGAGCACTGTAAAATTTTTAATAGTAAAAAACTGTGAAAATGCTACAGTAAAAACTTGTTAAAAGGTTAATGGTACATTTACAGGGAAACACAGTAAACTAACATTCCCAGAATTACCTGCATAACATTTTTATATTTTGTTTGAATTTGATGATTTTTTTTTTTTTATCTACTTTGTTTAGGGATCGCAACAAACATTATATCAGTTATTACTGTAACGCCGTAGGCGTCTCTTGTTGTATGTTCTGTTCTAATGTGCTCTGTGTTTACTTTGCCCTTGTGATCTTTGTTGTGTTTTCTTTTGCCATGTGCTCTGTTTATTTACCTGTCAGCTCCCTCATGTCTCTCATCTGTAACTCCGCCTTCCTCATCAGTGTTTAACCCTATCAGTGCAATGTTCAGTCCAGTCTGTCCCGGTTACGCAGCCTGACAAACTGCTGAAGGTCCTCGCGGTTCCAAACCCACAAATAAGGGATCCCACTCCCATTACACGGTACGAGGAGCCGTGTGTTACTCAGTCTGTCCTGGTTACGCAGCCTGAGAAGGTGCAGAAGGCCCTCACTGTGTCTAGCCAGTCGTTAACGGGTCTCACTCCCGTAGCACAGTACGAGGGGCTGTGTCAAATCCAGTTGAGTTATCTAAGGCCTGTGACCCCGATTAGAATGGCCGGAGTCCGCCAGACTCCGTCTGTGATCCATATCCAGAATGGCCGGCTCCGCCAGACCCGGTCTGTGATCCAGGTCCTCAGTCAACTAAGTCACCTGAGGTCCACGAAGACTGTGAGGCCCCATGGCCAGAACCTCCGGTTCCTCCGAGTCCCCAGAGGCCCCACTGGTGGCTGCTCAGCCCAAGGAGGTCTCTGAATCGTGGTTTGCATGGTCATGGAGGTCTTATTCACAGCCTAGTCGATCTCGAAGGGCGTATCCATTCCCTGTCTGGTCTCGTAGGGTGAATTCAATTCCTGTCTGGTATCGAAGGGCATGTTCACCTTCTAGTCGGTCTAGAAGGGTGTCATCCCTGACTGTTGGTTACAAGAGGGGCGCGTTCACAGTCAGTAGGGACCTCGAAGGCACAAATGCTGCCTAGTCGGTCAAAAAGGGCGCAGTCACAGCCCAGGCGGTCTCGAAGGGCGAATTGACTGACTGGTTGGTTTTCGAGGGCGCAATGTCAGTCTGGTGGCCAGAAGAGGGCTCAGTCGCTGTCTGGCCAAACCAAAAGGGCTCTGCCACAATCCGCTCCGCCCTGGAAGATGGCCTTGCTGTCTGTTTCACCCAGGTGGGCTTCTCTGATGCCTGCTCTGCCTTGGTGGGTCTCTCCGCCGCCTGCTCCGCCCAGGAGGATGTCTCTTGATACTTCAAAAGTTTTTAATTTCATTTTCAAAGACTGTAATTTCATTTATATCTGTAATTTTTTTTAAGAATTCTGAAAATACATAAAAAAATACTAAAATACTAAACTTTACAACTGTAACATAGAAGATAATAAAGAATGAAATTGGAGCAAAGGATTGTGCAACTAAAGACATGCCAAACATGCCATTGTCAGAATATTAAAAATTTATATTGAATTTTTTAATTTTATATTGAAATAGAAAAATACAAAGTACTATATTCTTGTTTTTACTATATTTTTTATCAAATAATTGCACTAAATAAGAACTACTTATGATGTTTCCCATGGTTTCCTGCACCATTTTTTGTAATAATAATAATAATTATAATAATTATAATAATAAAATTATTATTATTATTATTATTATCATTATAATATTACTGTTGTTGTTGTTTAAATAAACAGACAACTTGTTTTTTTTGCTTCCACATCAGGTAAAGTTTTATATAAATATATCTAAAAATATCTATTCCAAGTTTCTGGGCACAAAATAAATGTGTTTTTCCTTGTTATCTCATAGCAAGCCGTTTTTAAAGCTTCGTAAGAGTTGAAGTGTTCGATTTTGTTTTGGGATATGAAACTTTTTTGTTTTCTAATTAGCTTTTTTAATTATAATCAATAATTTTTTTCTACTTTTCTAGCGTTCTCCAAAACAGGTTTTGTAAGAAATGAAGATAATAAAGTTGTATTGTGTCTCTTTCCAGCGGTGGGATTTGAGTTTTTCAGCCGATTCAACTGTAATGTTATGCAGTCTGAAGTCCATTCTGAGAGGGCCTGGTGTTTAAAGCTGACTGTGTGTTGACTGAAGCAGTGGGCCAGAGAGAACACTTCACAGGAAGCTCTAATGGTGTGAGCTATAGACAGCATGCAGCGTTTCTCTGTAGACCTCATTAGGCTGTAGACTACAGCTGGAACACTCTGGAGATCTGATTAAAGCTCACCGGATTAAAATGGGTTAAATGAAGACTTATGAAGTTCTCACACACACATTCAGGGCTTTAACAATAAGCGAAAAGTACTATGTTTGGATGGCTATAGATTTGTCATTTACTGTTTGTCAAACGTTGTATTTCCGCTGCTTGATGTTTATAACTGGAGACAGATTTGATCATTACTCTGGAAATATTCACAATAACTTTTTCATCACGGTCGATCTCAGATCTGTCGGGAATGTTATAGGGATTGCAGTACAAGGTGTTTGTGCGGTATAAATATTTAGACATGTAAACCTCTACATGTTTTAAAGATTTATGTCCTTAGTATGTTGTTGTACTTCCTGAATGAGATCTCTGAGGACAAGTTCATACATTCTCAAGGTCTTGTTTACTAACAAGTGATACGCACACACAAGTGCTCACAGCAGGGAAGTTGTCTTCTGTTGTCAAGTCTTGTCATCATCATTGTGTGCTTTGCCCAGGGCCTCTGTCACATTGACACCTCTACACTTTCAAACAAAGTAGATGAGTCTCACAAAACCTGTCAAGAACATGTCTGGGTCATATTTCACCCCAAAACAAATTATGTTTTGCATAATGAAAAACATGTTTTTGTACTGTGGCTTTTTTTTTCATTAAATGCATTCCTCCCATTTTTCATTATCAGAATGCAAAATGATTTAATTCCTTAAAAAATAAATTGAATGAATAAATAAACTGTGAAGAATGTATACATAATGGTTGTACATTTTAATATATGCAGCTAGTTTTTGTGCTGTCAAGAGAATGTGACAAGAATCTTGGAGGATAATGAGAACTGCAGAAAACTTTAAACTGTTTTTAATTGTCATGATGTCAAAATGCAACAAACAAAAAGTTTTGTCTTCATGCAAACTATATATTGTTGTGCGTATTATTTGTATTTGCTTTTGATTTGGGGTGAAATGTTACCTGGACATGTTTTTGTGAGATTCACCAAACTGAATTATTCATGCGAGAGGTTGTGTATTTGCATGTCTGTGGGTGTGTTAGAGGAAGGGAATGAGAACAAAGAATATCTAAACTCTTTACCCAGCCAAAAAGAAGCAAAAACAAAGAAAAGTCTGTATGTGCTTCTTACTCGCACTTGAACTTCAAATTAACCAAATAATGTTTATTCAAATTAGTGTAATTAATGTAAAATTTTCACAAGTGTAAGTGTAATACTGCTTGAAACTGTTATTGTTATTGTTAAACTGTTATTTTTTTTTTTTTTATTAATTTCAATTGTGTTTTGTTTTTCTAAATTTTTTTTCCTGATTTACTAAACATACCCACTAAAATGTTATTCAGTTTAACAATCTTGTTGGGCATATTTAACAGAAATGTATTTTTGACAGATTAAAATATGAATTACTTTCACACCAAATACTAATTAGTTGTGATTATATTTATATATATATATATATATATATATATTGAGAGAGAGAGAGAATATATAAATTAAATATATATATATATATATATATATATATATATTTTTTTTTTTTTTTTTTGTCATTATCCATTTACCCATTTGTCAGTAATTATTTTTTAGCTTATTTAAAACAGTCACATTTAATATGCTTCCTTATTATTTTAGAAATTTCAATATGCACAAGTCTAAGCACGTTGTTTGAATTTTTACAAAAATACTGTGTTACACTGAATGACGTAACATTATTTCAACCAAATTTGGACATTTTATTCTCCAAAAACGTACTTGAATCCTTAAAAGTAAACACTTTACTTACATTTAATGTTTTTTCTATGGACATACAATCACCTTTATAAATTTATATTTATAAAATAGAAGAAAATAGACCCACGTATATTCACATTTCCAGTTACATTTCCAGTTATTATGCCCCATTTTATTTTATTTCATTTCATTTTATTGTATTATACTTCTATTTTCATTTTATAGCAAATAGCATCATTGGATATAAGAAAGGGTATTAGTTTTACCTCATTTCTTCCTATAAAGTAATAATATATAAGCAGTACCGCAGTATGTTTGCAGGTTTGATGACCAGTTGTACAGATCCTTTTTCATTTGATATCACCTGATCTAGTGTTTCTGAATGTCCATTATGAGCCGCTTGCAGATTAGAACTGTTATGTCCTTTATATTACACAAGCAGCGCTCAACTAGATTCTGATTAGACAACCGCCCCATCCCTGCTCCGCTCTGCGTTGGGGTCTGATCTCCCTGTCGGTTTATTTTGCAGTAATGACCATCTGATTGTAAGTTATCCCTTACATAATTAACACAGTTCATGAGATGAACTGCTTATGATACTGCACATGAAACAGCACTGAGTGTCTAAAGTCTAAATTAGCATTCCTTAGGGCGGATGAAAGTACATTGTAAACTCGTTTTAATCTGGTCATTAAAATGCTGGTATGTTGTGTAAGCATTTCCTGAAATAAAATAATTTTGTGGAGAGGTTCTATGTAACAAGAAGACATTTTTAGAGAGATCCCAGCAGACCTTGAATTTGAATTGGCGAAGACTTTAATAAATGGACTTTCGATGTCAAATTGAATAATGTAGAAATTACTGAAGCTGGATCTTCATCGGTAAGTATGTCATTGATTACTGATGCAGAGTTACTGCTGCTTTAATTCACTGTTAATGAGCTCTGATGAACTGTTCATACACACATTGATTTTATCACTAGAGGTCGAAAAGTGGTTGTATTCTGGGTATTACTTTCTACTGCTGGCTGCATTAGTGATATTAGTGGGTTAATCTGATCCCATTTGTGTTGTGATCCGATCTAAAGCAATGAGCAGTCGTGCAATCCATCAGTAACCCATTGCTTTTGATTTGATCACAAACCAAATGGTTTGTATTGCTGTAGCAATAACATGGCATTCTTATTTGACACAGAATTAATATTCTTGCTGCTAAAAATTAACATTTGGGAGGCAAAAGTGTTGTTTATGCAGTAGTGCATAATGCATCATATCATGAACAAGATGAACGATTGTTCATGCATGAATCAAACTCACTCAGAATTTGACAGTTCCATCAGTTTTCCATGCATCATTTCGTGATATCACTTCATGTGGTGTCGCTGCTCATTTGCATAAAGTTAAACTTATTAGTTTTTGTGCAAAAATGTATAACATCTAAAGCACCGCATGCCAGCATGTATATATTATGTATTACAATACATAATAATACATTATAATACATTTAATACATGTTTGCTGATAAATGCATTCATTTTTAATTAAATAAAAATTTTAAAGAAGTTAGTTTCATATGCCAAGACAACACAAACAGCTTGAATTCACTTATAGCGCTGGCAGAATATCAACTTGATGGAAGAGGAAGTGAAAATGCCTCAAAAATCTGGCGCTCAATATTTACACGCGAGGATATGCATCCTCGCTGACACGTTCTCTCGCAGTTATAGTTATATGCGCTTCAATAAGAACACAAAAATACCCCAAACATTTTTCTAAATTAACTTTGATTAGTTTGTAAATTCTTGTCAAAAGGCTCAAGGCAACCGCAGATTGGCATTCATATTCATATTACATCCAGCCTAGTCTTACGACCAGGTGTACGTCCAGCTGTGGCAACCGGCCCAATAAGTTTAAATGTTGTGGTAAAAATGAATGCTGGTGGCCGTTCTAGTGGAAAGAGTAACTCAGACTCATCTATGTTATACCTTGCCCATTCTTTGATATAGTATAGTATGCAAATTCTGCTTAAATTATTAGACATTTTATATAGCCATTTCGTTTCATGGTGGTGTTTTCTTGCTGAGATTTTTAAGACGGCACGAATGCAGTGCACTTGCAGGTTTTCAGTGAGGAGCCGAGCCGGCGTCAGCGTGACCTCAGAGTCGGGACATGAAGTGTAACGTCTCCGTTCCCTACTTCAGGGACCATGGGTTACGTTCGTAACATAGACGTTACCCTTCTATTCGAATCACTTCGACGTTACATATGGGAACACCCATGGAACACGCCATGACCCTAGAGGCTGCATTACTCGGAGCCCCCCCGCCGACAGGCGAGCTTACTTTTCAAGTTTGTCAGCAGGAGGAGTCTGCACGTAACCTTCCCAACAATTTTGGGGGGAAAAAGGGAAGGACGCAAGGGGAGCCATCTCACAAATAAGAAGTGCTCCGAAGCGAAAAGCTGCAAGTGCACTGCATTCGTGACCTCTTATACTCATGTAGTGATGAGGTGCACCTGAATCCAATCAGTGCACGCCAATATTCATTGGCCTTTTATTTGAAGCTCAAAGGCAATTGGTCTCTCTGGCAAGTTCCCATATGTAACATCAAAGTGATTCGACTGAAAGGGTAACTGGAGAAATGTTGCTCAGAATTAATCTTGCATTACAGAAATAAATTACATTTGAAAATATATTAAAAGAGAAAATAGTTATTCCCAATTATAATAATATCACTGTTTTTACAGAATTTTGATCAAATAAATGCAGCGTTCAAAAACCATAATGCTGTCAACGATTTGACAGGTATATGCAAATAATAAAATGCTTAAATCTACCATGCATGTTTTGTTAGAAAAGTACAAAAAAACTTGCGCATATATATTCAAAATTCTGACTTGTCACTTCTAGTTAATGCACTGGCTAAAAATGTCGCTCTACATTATAGAAGAGCTAAATTGACTGTGTGATTGCACGGCTGTGTAAATGCAGTGAGAGGATGACAATGAGAAGATTACAGATGTGCTGATGAAGATAGTCATGAGGTATTGTGTGAGAGTGTGCAGCAACTCATTTCCATTAAAAAGATGTTCCTCTTTGTTGTGTTTCCTCACTCCTGCACTGAGGTTCTGGCTATTTCTGTCCTCTGTGATTCCCATGGTAACCAGCGAGAAGCTGAGCATCTCTGAGATTTCAGCGTGACCTCGGCTCCTCGCTGTCAGTGTATCGGTTGACTGCGACAGCGCCCTATTGTCTCAGAGACAGAGCAAAGCGCTTCACCCCGTTTATGGCACAGAGAAACCCAGGCAGTCAGCAGCTCTTTGTCGAGATCTCACGATGATGGCTGTATTTTGACTGTTGGACAATAGAGACAAGAGTGTCATGTCCACCCACTTCTGACGGCTGGCGTGTGGTAGACCTTCTGCTATCTTTCCTTTCCTCCGCCCAAAAGCTTTACAGGTGCTTGGTCTCACTCTTAAACCACACGTTGTATGACATAAACAAAAAGAATTTAGATACTGATAATACAAGTGATGGTAAAGATAATTGGTCTCATACATATATGTACAATATTGTTTAAAAGATTAGGGGCGAAAATATTTTAAATGTTTTTCTTAAAAGCTGCATTTATTTGATAAAAAATACAGGAAATTTGTAATATTTTTATTTAAAATAACACACACACACATATATATATACTTAGTGCCTTCCACTAATATTGGCACCCTTGGTAAATCTGAGCAAAGGTGGCTGTGAAAATAAATCTGCATTGTTTATCCTTTTGATCTTTCATTAAAAAAATTACAAATTCTAATCTATCATTGAAGTAAAACAATTGAAAATGAGGAGAAAAACTTATGATGAAATAAATTATTTTCTCCAATACATGTCGGCCACAATTATTGGCACCCAGTTATTGCTACGTCCTTTTCCTAATAGATAACAGCTCTGAGTTTTCTCCTGTAATGCCTGAAGAGTTTGGAGAACACCTGATAACAGAAAAGAGAATTATATAATATGCTGAATTATATATAATATGCTATATATTATAACAGTTGTGCTACTTCACATTTGTTATTCATTTGATATCCTCTTATGAACAGAGATTCATTTGAAAATCAAAATAGCAATGTAAATGTTTGCTGCCACTTTTGAATAATTAACACATGCTTGTTGAATCAAAGCAATAATTTCTCTCTCAAGAAATATATAAATAAAACCATATAGACCCACAACTTCTGAAGAGTATTGTATATGGTTTGAGTGCTTGTTTGGGAAATGTCTTTTGAATTTTGGTCTGAACAGGCAATAATTTACCACACAAAATAAGTTCACACTATTTGCATTGGAACCCATATGGATCATATTTTCCTTAATTTGTGCAGTTTTGTTCAGTCTTTTTAAGGATATTGTGATGTCCATGTCAGCATTTACCTGATTAATTAGCTTCTGATGAACAAATGACAAATGAATTTGCATCTACTGATTCCTAGATTTTAAAGTGTGTTAATGTTTGTAACTAAACTAAGTTTTAAGCATTAAATTTTTTTGTATTAAACATTGTTTTCATTAGAACAGACCTTTGACCCTTCAGTTGAGAATCGCTGGCCTCAGAGGTCAGCTTGTGTTGTAGACAAATGCTTTAGAAATTATTTTTTTGTTAGACCTGTGATTCATGTGTGCTGCTTTTAAATTCAGTAATTAAACTCTTTCACCTCTTCAAGCAAAGTCTGCCTGTTCTTTCTGTGGGTCTTTTGTGGAGATGGAGGGCCTATTGAACTGCTCTGATGTTTATACAATATTCAGCTGGAAACTGACATTTATGTCAAAGTGTGTTGTTTTAAATGGTGAAAGAAGTTTGTCAATTGCTCTGCTTTATTTCTGCAGGTTTAGTCCGGTGAGTGAGAACGCTCCTGTCAGGACGCCTGTGGGAATGATTCTGGCTGCAGCCGTCAACACTACTGTCTTTTACTCAATAGTGAGCGGAAATGAAGGAGGTGAGTTTTAATTCTGAAGGGAATTCACTAAACCTGTGTGTAAATTTGATTTGTGTGAAAAATTCTTTGACACAGAGTAGTATTAAATTTAGCATCAACTTGTGCATTGTTTCCCTGGTTGAGTTAGACTGAGGATGATTAATGATTAAGATACAGCCCTGAATTACCAGTCATCGGTGTTGTTGAAGGTGCTGTGAGCTGTTTTCTGATCAGTTTGTGTTTGCAGGTGAGTTCATGGTCAATAACCGCACTGGGATCATCTACACAAATAAATCTCTGGACTACGAGAACGTGACCAGTTATGTGCTCCGCGTGCAGGCCGACTCTCTCGCCATCATCCTCGCCGGTCTGCGTGTCCCCTCCAAAAGTAAGAACAACAGCAACACTTCATCTATTTTTATATTTCAGGTTTTTTTCCAGCTTAAGAGTGAAATAAATGCCAGATACAAAACGTTTTATGCTGATATGATTTTTTTATAATGTTCTTTTTTTTTGTAAACCCCCATGAAATCATTATTTTTCCAGTTTATCATAAAATAAGAAACTGAAGCCAATTTTTAGGACTATAAAAATTTATTTAAAGGAGACATTATTTTTGCAACAATTAAGCACATTTCTCTTAATATGCGTATTACTGTAATGCAAAACGCAAAATCATTCTAATTACTATAATTTTTATGAAGTCTCTTGCTTATCGAGCCTGCATTTATTTGATCCAATATTGAAACATTTTGACTATTTAACCCTCTGGGGTCTGAGGTGATTTTGGGGCGCTTGAGATGTTTGGACATTTTTTCAGCTACTTATAACTTGTATTATTGACCAACATGTATTTTTCTTGTAATTAGCACAAATTGTTGTACAACAATATGTGACAAAGATGAATGTACATATTAGGAAAAAAAATATTATGCGTGATTAGTAAGTTTTGGGAAAATAAAACTAGCTGAAATAAGGCCATGAAACACATACTTAATTGTATTAATCTAGAATATTTACTTTAGAATGATGTGGAAATCATTCCACTTACTTTTTCAGAGAAAACAATATATTGATTTAAATTTTAAAAGACATGTTTGAGACCGAAAGCCTGTATGCGGGGGAGTGAGAATGCTATTAATATTCAGTGATTCTCACCTGAAGAGACAAAGACCACTCCAATAATGGCCCATCAGTGACTGTGTGTTTTTTTTTATTATTTGTTTTTTATTTACAACACAGTATAATTAAAATATACAAAATGAAGATCAAAGACACATTGAGCACCCTGATCTAACTACAGAGATATGAACAGCCTTTGAGTCAATCCTGAAAACAGATTCTGTTCAACAAGTGAAACAGCTACATAATACCTGATATTTAAGTGTTTGCTGCTTCATTTTAAGAAAAATAAAAGCTTATTTTACCATAGAATCTCAGTGTAGTTAAACATCTGATGCTGGTACAGGTAGGGCTAGGGTTAAACAGCTCGAAGAAACTCTGTGGTACAGGTTTCTGGTCACTAAAAAACAAACAACAAAACATCTGTCAGCATGCTAATGTCAGTATATGTAGGGTATATATTTATATAGAATGATTTTGTAGTCATAGACTGATGTACGCTTTGTTTTACATTAAAAGAGCATTTTACAGTATATCCAAGATTTTATTATTATGGTTTAGGACATTAAACATCTATAGATATATATTTATAAAATACATTTGTAAACAAGAGTATTAATACTAAACATTTTAAGACTCAATGTAGATGTAGAAATGTTGAAGTCTGTCACTGGATAGCCTGTCATATTCAAACTCAAACCTGTTTCACTCGATTTCAAGCATTTTAGTCAGGAATTATAGTTTGGGAAAAACCCAACTAGTAAATGTGTTCAGGTTTATGCCACAATACAATGTAAAATAAAGCAAAAAATAAACAAACATTACTTACTCATTATAAAAATCTGCTCTGTGGGTCAGCTTGCACAATGCATCTGTTACTCCTTTCAGCGGTTCTTTTTCTTACTTATCCTGGCTTCGTAAAACATTTAATGACGCTAATGAAACTTCATATTGATTCACTTGATTATTCATTTATTCATTAAAGTTTTGAAAAAATTTAACTAGTGAAATGTGTACATACATTTTGTTACAAGTAACAAAATAACAGCTAACACAAGCTGGCTAATAAGAGAAAGACTTACTCATGTAAATGATATCTTCCTGAATCAGCGTCACATCTTCTTTGTCTGAAGTAATGAAAACCTTTTTTCTCACAGCGCGTTTTCTTCCAGAAATGAAACGCAGCCGAAGTGAACTTGAAGAAATGTTTTTCCGCAGAGTTTGCGCCGCTGTTGTGGGCGTGTACATGTCACGTGCATCTCACGTGGATGATTATAATAACAATAGCGCTTACGGCTCGCAGGCGTGGTCGAATTAAATATAATGAGCACAAACAAAGAAAACATGGTGTTGTTTTCATACTGATAACTTTATCACAGAATATTTGTTTTCAACATAACTATATTCATTGTAAAATAGACATATACAGCTTTCTATAGATATAACTCTTATGTCTGTGAGTCAAGATTTTGCTGAGTTTCAATTCATTTTATTGATGTGTTTCAATCTGAACATCACAGAGACCGAGACAGCAGAGAACACACCCTGTTCATTTTCTTTATTTACCAAAAGCAGAATGTTTTGTTGATATCGTGAGTGTATACAAATAAAAATAGACCCTTTACACATTTAAATGCTATATTACTCATACTCAGTTTCAGTTCTTTTTGCTGACATCTGAAAAAAAGCCATGTGCTTCCGCGGGCGGCATTGCCGACCTCAGACTGTTAAAAAAAAATAGATAGCGGGACTGGAACAGAGATCAAAGAGAGGTTAATGAAGGCCCCTTTGGCTGTGATAGATCAGGCTGTGTGGTCACAGGGGTTCTCTGCGGTTAAGACTGAGCTGGACGAGAGTTTGGGAATGACCTCCGGGACTGAAGTAGGGCAGGGCGAGAGTTCGAGGATGACCTCCCTGGTCGGAGCAGGGCAGTAGGAGAGTTTGTTGGCCTCCGTGGCCATGACACAGGGCAGGACTGGGACTCAGCTTCGATAGCCATGACAGGGCTGGATGATGGTTCAATAGTAGCTCTGCTGGCCGGAATGGAGCAGAACCCTTCTGGTTGAGGATTAGAAACAGGATTCTCAGGACTTGGCTTCAGCACTCCTGGCCGTGACTGCGGAACGGAATCTGCGGAGAACTGAATCGGCACTCCTGGTTGTGACTCGGGAACTGGACTTGGGAACGGCTCTCCTGGCCATGACTTAGGAATTGGAATGGGGAACAGCTCTTCTGGCCGAAACTCAGGAATCAGACTGGATAATGGCTCTCCTGACCGTGACACTGGAACTAGACTGGATAACGTCTCTCCTGGCCGTGGCACAGAAACTGGACTAGATAATGGCTCTCCTGGCTGTGACTCTAGGACTGAACTGGATAACGGGTCTCCTGGCCATGACTCAGGGACTGGATTAGGTAATGGCTCTCCTGGCTGCATTTCTGGAGCAGAATTTGGAAACGGATTCCGCAGGAATCTGGATTGAGGGTTCAATGGCCTTCGTGTCCATGGCAGGGCAGAGGCAAGGGTTTTATGACCCAAATTGATGGACCTAGGGACTGTGCAGCCACCAGCGGAACCTCTGGAGAATCTACGGCCTTAAATGACATTTCAGGAGGTTGTGCAGTCACTGGCAGAACCTACAGAGAGACTTTGGCTTTTGCCATAAACCCTGGTGGTCATGTAACAATCGGCGAAACCTCCTAAGGGTCGACAGCCTTGTGGTGCAATGGTTCAGGGGCGGCAGCCATCTTGTAAAGTGGCTCAGGGGCGGCAGCCATTTTGTGAACTGGCTCAGGGGCATCAGCCATCTTGTGTCCTGATTCTGGCTGAGGCATGGTGGCCATCTTGGGCGCTGATTCTGGCTGAGGCATAGTGGCCATCTTGGAGTGTGGCTGGGGCTCTGGAGTAGCGACCATCTTGGGCTGTAGTTTTTCTTTTTTTCAGAGAATCCACCATTAGTGTGGAACTGGCCATCACCAGGGCATAGTCCAAAAAGTCCATGAGACTGCATGCGAACCTCCCCTTGGTTAAGTCCCCAGCAAAACAGGTCCTTCAGCATGATCTCATCGAAAGGTTCCTGGCAACACAAATCACAGAATCAGGTGACATATTCCTCAATGGATGAGTTACCTTGCTTCAGGTCGAGGAGTTGTTCTGCTGGGCTTTTGACTGGCCAAAGTCCTCTGAGTAACCCACTGGATCCTGTTTTGTCGAAATCTTCTGTCAGAAATGTTCGGATCCATTTTTTTATTGAGAATAAAGGAAGGGTCAGTAAACCGACAGACAGAACAATGGAGGCAATGCAGAATCAAGTAAAAACAGTAAAAATCCAAACAGTCCAAAATCGAAACACCTGAAAAACAAATTCTGAAAAGAACGCTCAGAAATGACGCTGGAGCAAATCCAGACTTCGCAATATTTCTCAGAGTGACTGTGGTTTAAATGCAAGAGATGATGATGAGTGAGGGAGTGGATAATGAACTGCAGCTGTGTGGGGATGGAGTACCCTCTAAGGGGGCTGCATGGAACTCCATCATGCCAGCCTACTACATTTTTGCAATAGGGTAATTTAATTGAACTTGTTATTTGGCAAAACATGTGTTATTTTTTGCAATTGGTATTTGTTATTTATTGTTTCAATAATAATAACAATAGGATAAAACACACCCTTTAATTATTGAAATATATCACCTGTCTAATGTCTGTGTACATTAAAACTTCATAGACATATGCTGAGCAGAATACAGCTCAGATTGCTTTAAGATGGATATCGAAACACACACGCATACATTGAATTACAAAGCAATGTTCATGAAATGCATGCATTTTAGACGAGTGGATTTTTGTAAGTGGCTCTATGTGCTTTTATCAAACCCTTGGTCTTATTGTGAACGATTTTTCAGTGCATGCTCAAAAAAAAAAGTTCCATCAAAATCTAATAACTTGCTCTGCCTCTGAAACAACTTTTTATTATTGACAATGTCAACTTTTAATTTAAAACCCTGATTTAATCGTGCTGTTAGTTGTCGATAAAATTGTAGACTTTTCTGTCCTGTTTGAAGGGGTGATTCCCTGCTGGCAAGATTTGGGTTTTAATAAAAGTTCTGAGTTTTAATAAAAGTTGTCTGTCTACATTTTTTTTATATATGTGCTACATGACTTAAGAAAACAGAGAGAAAGAGGCATATATGAAAAACATTACACATTGTTTATATATATTGGGGTTACACTTTATTTAGATAATCCACTTTAGACATGCTACTAACTATAAGTAACGTTGTAATTACATGTCAGCTAATTCTCATTGATTTGCAACAACATGTCTACTAACTCTTAGGGTAGACTCTCAGGGTAGGTTTAGGGTTAGTAGAATTAGTTAATATCTACTTGCAAAGTTTCTAGTCAGTAGTTGTATGCTGTGGGCCCATCAAAACCAAGCGTTAGAAGTTAAGCAGATAATCTACTAATGACTGCTAGCTGACATGTACTGTAGTTGCAAAGGGACGTACTATTAGTAGAATGTCTAAAGTGGACTATTTGGCTCATTTTAACACATTTAGCCATTATCCGTCTACACATTTCCTTCCAAAATTGATATAAAAATTAGAAATGCTATAATGTCCACTGGGATGTGTTGAGTAAATAAAGAGGGTTCCTAAAAACTCAGAAGATTAATATGAGTTTTCCAAAAACCGATTACAAACTTACAATCAGGCCCATAATTTACAATTCAATCAAATCCCAGTGGATGCAAAAATCCTGTCCTACATTTTTGTTGTTGTTGTTCAATGTGTTTCTCATTGAATATTCACTCAGAAATAGTCCACATTACAGAAATAAAAATGGGTTGCAAACTCCATTCGATTTTAAATTTAAAGTTCATTGAGCACATCACAAGCCTTTGATATGAAAACTGTACAAATCACAGACATGAGAGTGAGGGAGTGTGTGTGCATTGTCCTGCCATGCATCTTGTTTTAACTTTGATGCAAATTTTGTTGTACATAACAGGACTGGCAAACCTTCTGTCTCTCTCACACACTTCCCCACCTGTTTTTCCTTTCTTCATTTCTTTCTGTTCTCTCTTATTGAGCTATGATATACAGCTCTTCATCTGCGGTTTCCCCTGTGTGTGCTTAGATCTACACCAGATGACTTTATATATTGTCGTTTAGTGCAGCAGAAGACAAATGCTTTCTGACAGAGCATATTTCTCACGTCTGCCACAGCGTGGAGAGGGTTGCAGCGGTAGTGTGTGTTTACATTAACACTGGCTTTTTTTATTCAAACTGTGACAAATAGGGCTTATATTTCCATAAACCAAGGTCTGTTTCTCCTGTGTGTGTGTGTGTGTGTATGTGTTTAAATCTAACTAGCAAACACGGCGAAGGTATATATCGATGTGAAGGATGAGAACGATCATCCTCCAGTCTTCACAAGGTCTCTTTACATTGGAGGAGTGACTGAAGACACTAAGACCTTCACCACAGTACTGAAAGTTGTGGTGAGTATATGTTATTTATACTTAGGCAGCAATGTAGGAATCAACTTAAATGTCATGAGGGCACATTATAAACCTTAGGCTGGATTCATGAGTATTAATTAGGTGACATAACGCTCACCCTGTAGTTCGAGCTGATTTGTTGAAGGGAGGCAAGTGGCCACTTGCCATTGACAAAACAAACATTAGGTCTATTTTTTACATATGCTAATGTCAGCCTTTGTGCATAACACAAAAAAAGAACTTTTTAAGGCTACTCACTTGTTTTGACTGTAAGGATCAAAAAAGAACAAAACACTAAAAATAGTGCATCCTACATTTTAAGTTTTGTAAATATATCTGTTTACTCTTAATCTCTGAAGTCTCTCTGAAATGTTATACGAAGTGGTATTCAGCTTCTTAAATATCCAGGCATTGACACTACAATGCAGTTTATTTTGTTTGTTTTTTGCATGAATATTACACAACAATTCAACATATATATATAGAGTAAGGTCAATAAGTATTTGATCGCCCTGTGATTTAGCAAGTTCTCTGTTCTCTTACTTAGAAATCATGGAGGAGTCTACCATTTTCATCATAGGTGCATTTCCACTGTGAGGGACAGAATCTAAAAAGAAAAATCCAGAAATCACATTGTATGATTTTCTGAACAATTTATTTGCGAATTACTGTGTCAAATAACAATTTGATCACTTGAGTCAAATAATTGTAATATTTGGTACAGAAGCCTTTGTTAACAACTACAGAGGTCAAACGGTTCCTGTAGTTCTTCAGCAGGTTTGCACACACTGCAGGAAGGATGTTGGCCCACTCTTTCATACAGATCTTCTCTAGATCTGTCAGGTTTCGGGGCTGTTGCTGAGCAACGTGGAGTTTTAGCTCCCTCCAAAGATTTTCAATTGGATTTAGGTCTGGAGACTGCCTAGGCCACTCCAGAAATTTCGATGGTCATATTGGGAGGTTTTTGCCCAATATGTCACAATACATGGCCCCGTTCATCCTCTCCTTAATACAGTGCAGTTGTCCTGTCCCCTGTGCAGAAAAACACCCCTAGAGCATGATGCTTCCAACCTCATGCTTCACTGTAGGTATGGTATTATTGGGATGATACTCATCATTCTTCTTCCTCCAAACATGGCGAATGGAGTTA
>JAUMHI010000054.1:18674089-18713068 GCA_032359435.1 Enteromius unitaeniatus | reverse complement strand
TGACACCTTAGTCTGGTGGAACTCGCATTTACTAAGCTTGGCGAATAAGTTGTTCTCCTTGAGTCTCTGCAAGACGGTTCTGACGTGTTGAACATGGGCGGAAAGGGTCTCAGAATATACCAGAATATCATCAATATATACCATGACGTATTGGTGTAGCATGTCACGGAACAGTTCATTAATCAAAGCCTGGAACACCGACGGACTATTGGACAACCCAAAGGGCATGACTAGGTATTCATAGTGCCCAGTTGTGGTTGAAAATGCTGTTTTCCACTCATCTCCTTTCCTGATACGCACCAGATTATAAGCGCTGCGGAGGTCGAGTTTGGTATAGTAACGAGCTGTTCTTAGTTGTTCCAGGGCAGCCGGCACCAGGGGTAGGGGGTATCGATATTTGACCGTGATGTCGTTAAGGCCTCGGTAGTCTATGCACGGTCTTTGTCCTCCGTCCTTTTTCTTTACGAAGAAAAACCCAGCTGATGCAGGTGACGTGGATGGGCGTATGAAGCCCTTGGCTAGTTCCTCCTTGATGTAGGTATTCATGCACTCGGTTTCTGGTTGGGAGAGCGGAAATATGCGTCCTCGGGGTAGCGTGACACCTGGGAGGAGCTCGATAGCACAGTCCGTGGCTCGGTGTGGTGGAAGGTGAGTTGCTTTTTCTTTGCTGAAGACAGTGCAGAGATCGTGGTATTCACCCGGAAGTGCCTGGGACTCGGAGGTTTCCTCGGGTGTGAGACTCAAGTGATTCAGGTGACATGGTGTCTCTGGAGAACTGTGCTGGTGACAATCAGGGGACCAGTGGAGAATACGGTGCTCCCTCCAGGAGATTACTGGGTTGTGTAGCTTCAACCAGGGCAGACCCAGAATAATGGGGTGATCTGGCAATTCGATCAGGAACAGCTGTAGCTCCTCTGTGTGCAGTGGGGTGATACATAGTGTCAACGGTGCGGTGCGTTGTGTTATCCGTCCAGTGCCAATAGGTTGGCCGTCTAAGGCTGCCACCGTGACGTTGGGGGTACATGTAACAATAGGAATGGAATGATTAGAGACAAATCTGGCATCCATGAAGTTACCCGCAGCCCCTGAGTCAATGAAGGCCTGAGTAACAAAATGTCTTCCCTCCACCACTAGTTCGACCTCTAATTTCAGAGCCGTGTCAAGGGAAATGGCACTCACCCGGTAGTTAGATGTTCTTGGGGGACGAGCAGGGCAGTTAGAACGTAAGTGGCCTGCCTTGCCACAGTAGAGGCACAGTCCATTGGCCATACGACGTTCTCGTTCCTCCAGGGAAAGACGGGTAGCTCCTATTTGCATAGGTTCCGCTGGTGGTTGCGTGGAGACACCGGTGATGGCTGGGAGTGCGCGGCGGTTCCGGCGTGAAGAGGTGAGTTGGTCGAGCCGAATTGCCAGTTCCATGTAGCGTGGCAGAGGCAGATCTTCTCCTCTGCATGCTAACTCGGCCTGCAAATCCTCGCGTAAACTGCGTCGGTACACCGCCATGAGAGGCACCTCCTCCCATCCAGTTTGTGCCACTAGCGTCCTGAATCGCATGGTGAACTCGGCGGCGGATAAAGAGCCCTGTTGGAGAGCTAACAGTTCATCGGTGGCGCTCTTTCCATCCACGGTGTGTTCAAACACCTCCCGGAACTCACGCAGGAAGCTCCGGTACGATGGGAATGTCATCTGGTTCCCGTCCCATAAGGCCGTAGCCCAGTCTAAAGCCTTATCAATCAGCAGGGAAGTTACTAATGCGATCTTTGCTTGATCATCGACAAAACTGGCAGCTTGTGACTTCATGTATATATCGCATTGTAGAAGGAACCCCCTGCACTTGCCTGGAGAGCCGCCATATTTCTCCGGGAGAGCGAGACGCACCGAGCTGGGGGCTGGAGTGCTGATCAAGGCCGGTGCAGCAGCCACTGCGGGCTGATCGGCCGGTCTGCTTTGAGCCGCGGTGATGGCGGTGAGGGTCTGGATGGAAGTCGTCAGCTCGGAGGTCAGGTTGATGAGTTGTTCTAACTGTTGTCGGTGTGTTAGCAACTCGGAAGCGTGTCTAGTGACTTCGTCGACTACCTGGCGCATGGTTGCTGGATCCTGTTCAGGCGAAGTCTTCTGTAACGAATCGCTCGAGGCAGTTGGATCCATTTGCAACAGTTCTTTATTAGAATGGTCGTACAGGCAGGAAGTCAATCGTGGGCTTACAGGTATAGACAGGAATAGGCAAATCGTAGTCGGGGACAGGCAGTAGTTCAGGACAGGCGGCAAAACAATCGAGAAAACAAAAGACAAAGCACAAATCAAACCCGGGAAAGACAAGACAATAGAAACGCTCGGAAATGACTGCATAAGCAAGATCAAGACTTCGCGTCTGATAGTGGCAATAGTCAGAGTATTTATAGTCTTTGAAATAGGCAGAAGGGCGCGAAAACGCCGAGGTACGTGGCCAAAAAGAATCCGGGTGGGAACTAATATTCGGTGACGGTTCCCGCTGCTGCCCATTGGAGAGGGCCACAGAGGAACGCTCCGTGACATCACTAAATAAAAATAGCCATTTAATTTACGTTATGTAAAAGTTGTAGATCTTTTCCAAAACAAGTCTTTTTGTTCTGCACTTTTACTTTTCGAAATATGAGGGGTATTTTTTTCTCGCTATTTAACAACTTTTTTTCTTTTTTCAAAATTTAATGACTTTAATCTCATAATTTGTCATGTCATGTTGGAAGACCCAGCCACAACCCATCTTTAATGCTCTGACTGAGCTTTGTAAAGGTCTAAAATTTTGTCTCTTTTGTCTTCTTGGATCGCCACCTTACTGTGGTGGAGGGGTTTGAGTGCTTAAATGATCCTAGAAGCTATGTTGTCGGGGGCTATATGTCCCTGGTAGGGTCTCCCATGGCAAAAATGTCCTATGTGACAGGTCAGACAAAGAGCGGTCCAAAAAAACCCCTTATGGAAGGAATCACAACCATAACTGTGACGTCGCCCAGTACGGCGCAGCCGGGGCCCCACCCTGGAGCCAGGCCTTAGGTTGGGGCTCATATGCAAGCGCCTTGTGGCGCGGTCTTACCCCATGGGGCCCGGCTGGGCTTAGCCCGAAGGAGCGACGTGGGGCCATCCTCCCATGGGCCCACCACCTGCAGGAGGGACTGTAAGGGGTCGGTGCATTGTGGGTTGGGTGGCAGTCGAAGGCGGGGACCCCTACGACCCAATCCCAGGACAAAGAGTCTGGCTTTGGAACATGGAATGTCACCTAGCTGGGGGAAGGAGCCTGAGTTAGTGCAAGAGGTTGAGAGGTACCGTCTAGAGATAGTCGGGCTCACCATCACGCACGGCTTGGGCTCTGGAACCCAACTCTTCGATAGGGGGTGGACTCTCCACTACTCTGGGGTCGCCCGCGGTAAGAGGTGGCGGGCTGGTGTGGGCTTGCTCATATTCTCCCAGCTTAGCCGTCATGTGTTGGAGTTCACCCCGGTAAATGAGAGGGTCGCTTCCCTGCGCCTTCAGGTTGGGGATATGTCTCTCACTGTTGTTTGTGCCTACGGGCTGAATGGCAGTGCAGAGTACCCGGCCTTATTGGGGTCTCTGGGAGGGGTGCTGGAAAGTGCTCCAACTGGGGACTCAACGCACACGTGGGCGATGCAAGTGATACCTGGAGGGGTGTGATTGGGAGGAACATCCCCCCTAATCTGAACACGAGTGGTGTTTTGTTGTTGGAGTTCTGTGCTAGTCATAGTTTGTCCATAACAAACACCATGTTCGAGCATAAGGGTACCCATCAGTACACGTGGTACCAGGGTGCCCTAGGGCGGAGGTCGATGATCGACTTCATGGTTGTTTCATTTGACCACTGGCCGTAAAGAGACTCGGCCTTTACTAGGGTAAAGAGAGGGGCGGAGCTGTCAACTGATCACCACCTGGTGGTGAGTTGGATCTGTTAGCGGGGGAGGAAGCTGGACAGACTCGGCAGGCCCATACGTACTGTAAGGGAACATTTAGCAGAGCCCTCTGTCAGCGAGGTCTTCAACTCCTACCTCCGGCAGGGCTTTAACCAGATCCCGAGGGAGGTTGGAGACATTAAGACCAAGTGGACTATGTTCTCCACCTCCATTGTCAATGCGGCTGTTCGGAGCTGTGGCTGCAAAGTCTCCGGTGCCTGTCGTGGTGGCAATCCCAGAACCCGGTGGTGGACACCAGAAGTAAGGGATGCCGTCAAGCTGAAGAAGGACTCCTATCAAGCCTGGCTGGCTTGTGGGGCTCCCAAGGCAGCTGATAGGTACCAGTGGGCCAAGCAGACTGCAGCCCGGGTGTTTGCGGAGGCAAAAACTCGGGTCTGGGAGGAGTTCGGTGAGGCCATGGAGAAGGGGAGGGGGAAGCAGTGCCCTGCCAACACTGTATACAGTGAGGGTGGGAATCTGCTGACTTCAACTGGGGATATCGTGGAGCTGTGGAAGGAATACTTTGAGGATCTCCTCATTCCCAACGAGGCGTCTTCCACTGAGGATGCAGAGAGTGGGGACCCAGGGATGGACTCAACCATTACCTGGGCTGAAGTCGCAGAGGTAGTTAAGAAGCTCCTTGGTGGCAAGGCATCGGGGGTGGATGAGATCCGCCCTGAGTACCTTAAGTCTCTGGGGCTGTCTTGGTTGACACGCCTCTACGGCATCGTGTGGAGGTTGGGGACAGTGCCTCTGGACTGGCAGACTGGGGTGGTGGTCCCTCTTTTTAAGAAGGGGGATCGGAGGGTGTGTTCCAACTATCAGAGTATCACACTCCTCAGCTTCCCTGGGAAAGTCTACGCCAGGGTACTGGAGAGGAGAATTTGCCCGATAGTCAAACCTCGGATCCAGGAGGAACAATGCAGCTTTCGTCCTGGTCGTGGAACACTGGAGGGTTCGTGGGAGTTTGCTCAACCATTTCACATGTGTTTTGTGGACTTGGAGAAGGCATTTGACCACATCCCTCGCAGTGTCCTGTGTGAAAACAGTTTATAGTTTTTATTATACAATACTTATTCTGGTGATCTTGATTCATGCACCTGACAAATATCCTAATTTACAAAAGAAAAAAAATAAATAAAACGAAAACTAAAACTGTAACTAATAAAAACTAAGCTAAAACTAAGCAATTTAAAAATATAAAAACCAATAAAAACTAGGAAATCTGCCAATAAAAACTAATTAAAACTAACTGAGATTGAAAACAAAAAGTCAAAACGAAATAAAAACTAAAACTAATGAAAAATCCAAAACTATTATAACCTTGTCTTGGGGTCTTGTTCCCGAGTGAGGGAAGGATGGAGCGAGAGATCGACAGACGGATCGGGGCAGCTTCTGCAGTAATGCGGTCGATGTACTGGTCTGTCGTGGTGAAGAAGCAGCTGAGCTGCAAGGCGAAGCTCTCGATATACCGGTCGATCTACGTTCCTACTCTCACCTATGGCCATGAGCTTTGGGTCATGACCGAAAAAACTAGATCCTGGATACAGGCGGGCGAAATTATCCTCATCCTCATAGGATGAGGAGTTCAGTCACTCAGGAGGAGCTCAGAGTAGATCCGCTGCTCCTCCACATCGAGAGAGGCCAGCTTTGGGCATGTCCCTCTGGGAGGAGGCCCCGGGGAAGACCTAGGACACGCTGGAGGGACTATGTCTCTCGGCTGGCCTGTGAACGCCTCAGTATTCCCTCCGGAAGAGCTGGAGGAAGTGTCTGGGGAGAGGGAAGTCTGGGCGTCCCTGCTTAGACTGCTGCCCCCACGACCCAGCCCCGGATAAGCGGAAGATGTATGTATGCATGTATGTATGTATGTATGTATGTATGTTTTTTGACAGCTCTTTGGTTTTTCCCGTGTTTCTAAATAGACTTTGGCTGATTGTGGGGTGCACAGGTGACTTTATGACAGCTAACGACCTCAAATAGGTGATACTAATTTAGAAACATGAGCAGAGTGTAGCTGGACTATTTAAAAGCAAAATAACAGGTCTTTGAGGGTCAGAAATCTGTCTGATAAGCAAGTGATCAAGTACTTATTTGACACAGTAATTCCCAAATAAATTGTTAAAGAAATCATACAATGTGATTTTCGATTTTAAATTCTGTCTCTCACAATGGAAATGCACCTATGCTGAAAATTGTAGACCCCTCAATGATTTCTAAGTAAGAGAACTTGCAAAATCACAGAGCGATCAAATAATTATTGATCTCACTGTATATATGCACACACATATATAAATGGTTGAAATCATTTCAGTAAACAATTTAAAAACCCCTTTTGTCCTTTCCTTTCCCTGCACTAAACTATTGTCTTACAAAGACCACTTTTATTGTTCTCTTGAAATTGGGGGTGGGGGGTAGCCCTCTTTTGTGTGTTTGGAAGAACATGAGGGTGAGTAATTGATCAATTTTCATTTTTGACTGAATTTCGCATTTAAAGAGACACTAAACACTATTTTTCTTTGCTAGATATGAGGACATATTATTTTGTGTGGACATTATCTGTCTCCATTTGACTCAGTTACTTGGGGACATGCTGTTCTTCAGACTGTGTTTGTTTGTGTGTGTGTGTGTACCTTCCTCACTGAGAACAGCCGACTGCTGAGATTTTTTATTTTTCTCCAGCATTTTGCTTTCATATGTTCTGCTGGAGACAAGGCTGTTTTCTGGTGTCTCTGGTCATAAAACTCAAAATCTGCTTCTCAAAGCTTTGCAGTCTGAGCTGTACCTCAGCATTCACAAAAGTTCTAGTTTCTTTCTCCTGAATCCATCTGGTCACTCTCAGTGGTGTTTTGTATGGATGAATCCAGTTACCCTGCTGTTTCGGAGCCCATTGACTCTGAAATGCGATAAAAACAGGCAGCCATTGTTGAGCACGTTCACACTGCGTGTCTGTAACAGAGTCTGTTTCTCTTCCTCCACAACAGGGACATGATTTAAAGAGATGAAGGCTTTGTGGGTAAAACCAGGAGTTAAACTGGGATCTAACAATCTGAAATTATGTTCCAGCATCTTGGTTTTAGAATGGAAACTAAATATTGGCAGTTTGCACATCACTCCTTTCTGTTTCCTGTGTGCTTCAGTCTGATCCTTTCCATTTAGTAAACTAGCACATACCATACTGATAAATCTATATAGTGTGAGTCCAGTAATCCATTCGGAAATTAAAGCCTATTCTTTTGATCAGTGGCATCATTTTTTCATGACACATGGGGGGGAAGCAAAAGCACTTGGGGGGAAAAAGAAAATCTGCGACGCTAAGCGGTTTTCTATTATCTATCATACTGGTGACGCCTCTGCTTGCTGAAGCTGCCGTGCACAGAAGCTGTGTAAAGGCCAGTATACTTCGTCCGTCTGTGTCTGCGCACCATCCGCATTACGTAATTTTCACTATGATCAGAAGGACTCACGGACAGTCATTCACCCCGTCCACGTGCAGTTTTTTTGAGACCGCATGCGCGAGGGGAATGTTTAGACCGCATGCTTCAAGTATGTGTTAATGCGTATGTGTCCATTCACACTAACCAGCAGTTGAGTATACTTCAAAAGCTGTGTGTGAGATGGAACGGAACGTGGAAAGTGAAGAACACCCGGGCCTTGAGAAGTGAAAAGAGGGGAAGGGTGCGCAGGCACAGAGGACAGTTCACCTCTCCCAAATGGAGCAGATAGAGGGAAGCATCCACCCATTTAGGCTGAACTAAGTCAGTGACACCTGACTTTCTTTTAAATAATGCACATTTCATTAAAAATTTTATAAACACAGACCTATAATTTTTCTAAATTGTGTGAAATGGCTAGTAAGATAGGTAATAAAAAACGATTATGATGTGGAGGTGATTTGGTTTAGTCTTGACTTCTGGATGTGAGTGACAGTGTTGGGAGATGGGGAATCTGTTGATTGTCGTCGATTGCAAAATAAACACAGTGATGGGCAGTGTGCCCCCCTGTTTACTTGATCAAGAGTGGATTTAATATTGAATTTAATATTGTGGAGAAAATCACATATTCAGCAGCATTTAGCTCAAAGAACCTCTCATCTCTACAACGGTGACTTATGTAGGAAGCTATAAAAGTGGACAGGTGCAGCATAAAGGCACGCAAATGTAGCGGCATGAAAAAAAAAAGGTTATTTTTGTGACTAAGTTTTTTACAAGCACAATGTTTTGATTTATTTTCAGTGTAAGCCTAAATAAAAATAAATCTGAGTGATCACGCCTGAGCATCTCATGGGAAACATTTGTTATTTGTGCAGAATAGGCTTATGGTGCATTTACGTTTCTATTTAAAAACATTTATTTTGGCTAGACCTTTATATAGTCGTTATAATGAATGCCATTAGTCTATCATTTGTGTTTTATTTTATGATTTTTGTATATACATTTGTAGGCTACTACAGTTTTGTAGCTGCTCATAGGCTCTATTTCTTTGTTTTTACCGTAAAAAAAAGGGCAACTTCTGTTTTGTCTAGCAGATTTTCTTTAATCGTGCTGCAAAAACTTTGTTTAGTGTCTATCATGAAGGCTACGCCTTTTATTGTTTTATTATTATTGTGTTGTTGGAATTTGAAATTAAAAAGCTTTAATTGCGAGTCATATCCTTAATGCATAGACTATTTTGACTCAGTTTTTGTCCGATCCATTGGTTATTAGGCTACTTGTTGCAATTTCGAAAATCTTGCAAACCTTTCTATTAAAATTTTAAATGGATTGTATGGCATTAAAAGCTCTATATAACTAATAATTAAAAAGCTGTAACCCATCTAGTTCATCACGATTTCACAAAGTTATAATCAACAAACCTCTCTCTACACTGCGCAGTGAATGTCTTATGTTGTAAATAGAAGATTCATGAGTGTGAACTCTGGCGATTTGAGCGCTGATTCTAACATGCATAAATTAAAGTTATAATATAACATATAACTCAAAAGTCAACAGATCATCGACTATCTGTAGCTATGAACAGTTTATTTTTTATTTTTTGCATACTTGTGCAGCACAATATACAAAAAATAAAACAATTGTGCTGTTAAATTATTCTGTAGAGGGATTTGTGCAGTTAATAAATATAAGCTAAATACACTTTATTACTACAATAAAACGTGACTGTTTGTACAAATTTGTTACTTTTTTCAGGGATTTTTTGGTGGAGGCGCTGAGAGGGGGTCTGGCCCGGGGAGTAATTCAATGTAGAACCGCCACTGCTTTTGATTATGTTATTCAGTTAAACTACATAAAAACATTGAATTAGGATGAATTATGAGTGAAAATGTCTGTTATCACCATTTATTCACCTACTTTATTTGTTCTGCAAAACACCAAAGGTGATTTTTATTTCAACTATAGATTACAGATTAACACAATAGTGACAAAAACAGTAAGCCGTTTTTCAATACCGTCTTTTGTGCTCCACAAAAGAAAGAAAGTACAGTCAGGATTGAGCTGATGGAATGTGTTAAGTAAAATTCGCAGATGTAAATTCAGAATAGCAGCAAAGTTTCTCAGTTCACCTTGAAAACCAAAATCTATTCATTCTCATTTCTTTAACGCTGAAAGGGAATCTCTTCAGATGTTGTGGAGCCCATACACATGTGTTTTTTCCACATAGATCAAACACACAAAGTCTTTCATCAGTCTTTAAACCTGGATAATCGATTATGTTTGAACAGTCCTGTTTACTAGGTACTTCTGTTGAAGTGTTCTGCTGGAGCAGGGCTAATTGGTCTGCCGTGGATACTTATGAAGTACTTAACATGCAGGTCTATTTAAACATTATTGATCAACAAAGTGTCAACAAAGCCATGTCTTTTTGCATTTCATGTCGACTGATGAGAAAAGTACTCTTGCTCTGCTTAAGAGTGGCACTGGTAATCTGCTCTATATCAATATATTAAATAATAATAACTCAGGTTGATATTAGCACAGTAAAGCCATTTACACATGCAGGGGCGAATGAGGATGTTGCCTAGTAACTCATATGACGGACTGGAAAAGGCTAAATGCAGCTGAACGAATGGTGCCCTCATTAGCAGGATTCTTGGCTCCCGCTTCTCTGCTGAAGATGCTTTGGATTGACACTGAATGTTATCAACATCTAACTGTCAATCATCAGGCTCTCATAGTTACTACAGTATAAACACGCTGTGTGTTTGAGCAGAAATGTAGTTTTGTGATTATGATGTGATTACTGTGCGGAACAGAAGTAGACAATATTATTTTTTAAATCATTTTATTTGTAATATAATCACAAATGTGTTTTACAGTAAAGTTCAGTTTCATTCCTATACAGTTAAATTATGATTTACTTTATTATTATTATTATTATTAATTTAATTTTTCATTTGATCATAATTTTTGTCAACATGTTTAATGTCATTCTTACAGTGGCATTTTTATTGTGTAGCCTGAAAGTGTACATATTAGTTATTTATTGTGCAAATGCACTTTTCTGAATTTATTTTTATTACACATAGCATTTTTTAATGTGTGCTTTTTATTTATTACTATTTAAATGTGTGTGTGTTTGTGTGGTTTTATGGATTGTGGATAATGGACATTGTGTACATACACTCACACATGCACACACACATACAATTTATATGTTTGGGTTTTTTTGGATTATTTTATTTAGTTTTTTTTTATTATTATTACAAAAACTTTTTTTTTTTTTCGGTAATAAGGTTGCATTATTACGGAATCCCTAAACGCAAGGTAGGAAAAAAAGAAACTTAGAAAAAAAAAACCACTTACTTCCTTATTTCAAGATATTAAGTCGTTATTTTGATATAATAACTCGTTATTTCGACATAATGACTCATTATTTCAACATCGAGATATTAAGTCGTTATTTTGACATTTTAAGTCATTTCGACATAACAACTTTCCTTTATTATTGGGTTCATAATATGCATCTGGTATATAATATGCACTGTCTGCATCCTCTCTGACTTTGGTGCGCACTAGTAAATAAGCCGAAATAACGACTTAATAACTCGAAATAACGAGTTATTATGTCGAAATAACGAGTTAATAAGTGGAAATAATGACTTAATATCTTGATATAATCGCACGTTTTTTTTCTCTCTCCCCACCATTATTAGTATTGAATTTTTTATGCAATTTTTTATGGATGTTTTTTGGGAAGTGCATACTGTACAGGTTCATATTTGTGTAAAGAAAAGTTTTGAAATGTAAATTTTCTAAAACATCTGCTCAATATCTGTTTGACAGGTTTCTGGACGGCAAGATTCTGGACATCAATAAAGAGTTCCAGCCGTACCTGGGTGAGGGCGGGCGGATTCTGGAGATCCGTTCTCCTGATATCGTGGCGAGTGTGAAGAAGGCTGCGCAGGCGGTGGGCTACACAGAGGGGGCTCTGCTGGCTCTCGCCATCATCATCATTCTGTGCTGCATCCCTGCTATTCTCATCGTCATGGTGACATACAAACAGTGAGTAGAATATTCCTACAGCTGTAATTTGACACTGCCTGTCTAATGTCCGTTCCCACTGATAATCAGCCTCAATTTGAACAGCTTATAAATTCACCAGAACACTATATTCTAGCACTGCAGAAAACAATCCCATCAAAATGAATTTACTTACTGTAATGTCGGCAGTCTCGCTTTTTACCAGCGAAGGAAGGCAGGGAGACTCGAATTCAGAGAAACGTGAAACATTTAATAACAAGAACACAGGATACAAGGAACGGCAGAAGAATGTGCAGAGACATTAACTCAACGACTGACACTAAACAATTCACAAAGCACAGTTTAAATGGACACAGGGACAACTAGGGAAACACAAAACACCTGGAATACACGGTTGGCAGGGAATGAGACACGAATGAGGGGGCAGGACTATAAACGAGGCAAGACACTGTACAAATGAGTGAAAACAAAAACAAAGACAGCACATTACAGCGTTACACTTGCTACTTAACTTACCAGCAATAAAACATGCAAAGTAAAGTGTGCTACAGACAGATTCACTTGTTCTTTTAGCTTATTTTATTCAATTGGCTGTTATTCAACTACTGTTATTATAATAATAATAATAATAATAATAATTATACCCTGCTGAAAAGCAACAACAGCTAAAACCAGCCTACTGTATGCTGGTTGACTTGGCTTAACTGGTCTTAAGCTTTTTAAAAAAAATCTATGTATTTTACTTTGCATTATTACTCTGCAGCCTGAAAATTTATATATAGATATATTTTTTTATTTTTGGTATCAGGCAGTCAGTTAATAAAAAAATAATTAATAATAATAATGTTATAATGTATTTGCCTTTTTCAAGGCATAAAAATGCATACTAAAATTTTGCTCTTTTTAGAGTATTTTTCTTCATATTCTCTTCATTTTTTCTTCATGACTATGGTAAATGGGATTTGTTAAATCGCATCTCCCTTATTTAGCCGTATAAATATTATTTATATAGACAAATGGTATGCATCATACATACATTATACATCTTGTTTCGATAGCTGCTCATCTAAGTGTGAGATTATCAGCCAAAATAAGCTGCAAACTTGAATTTGTCAAAAGTTAACTGTGCTTCCAAGACTGGTAGAAAATTAGTTAGCGGTTATCTAGCTAGTATCTAAACATTTAACATATAAATACAGCGTATTTGTAATACCCTCCATGCTTTCGTACACACAGTTTTGCATCTCTATGTGTAACCTCTATGCTTCTGAGAGCCTTGAGGACAGGCAGAAAAAACACACACAGTAGGTGAGGGAGATGAGTATTGGATGCCAGGTATTAAAATGGCTTTTTTTCAGTAATTAGCCATGCTAACAGGCTAATCTCCCAGCCAGCTCTGTGTGAAAGCAGATTAATTCTAAGCATTTGTGACATATCCCAGGCATTCGATCCATCCGTCACATCTACTCATGAAAGCCCAGCATATGGGCCCGCTCTCCACACACAGCAGCTCCTCTGAGACGTGAGTGTGGTCCTGACCTTGTGCACACACCAATGAGTCCGTCATCAGCTATTGTGTAAATACATAACAGATGGGTAATCATAGAGCGAACACAAACAGCTAAACACACACACACACCTACAGTACATGTGTGAAGCTCGCTCTCGCACACACACACACGCATGACTGCATTCAGATGTTTTGATGCGTATTAAAGAGTTCAGTTTGTGATTAGACTCTTGTATTAAAGGTGAAGTGACATTTTTACGACATTACATTTGGTTGTTTGCTAAAGATGCCTAATAGGAGACACTAATGTTAGATTATGTATCACAACACAAGATCTCACACTGTCTTTTGAGTAATTGCATTCTGGTTAAATAAATAATATTGAGAGGAGCACGTCTTCGATAGCCTCCAGGAAGCTCAGGGTCAGGACGAGATTGTATGTGGATGAAATACAAAGATGGCTAGGAGAATGCAGAGCTGGAGAGACTACTGAGAGCTGTATTGTTTCCCAGCTGTGGAGATGTGGGATAAATCGGGGTTATCCTGTGCTCTTATCACCTTTTACGGCATGAATTATGCACTCACACCGGCAGCAAACCAAAATGCGCTGGATGGTTCAACACTACGACATTTTCTGACCTGTGAAATTAGAGTTTGGACTGCCAGTCGATTCAAAAATATGAATTAAGATCATGATCTATTACACAATGAGCTGATTAACCAAGTTAATGACAATTACAATCATGCATGGCAATTCATGTACGTGCAAAAGAATGTTTTACTGAAAAAAGAGGAATTTAAAGGAATAAAAAGGCATTTTAAAAGACAGAAGTCAAAGATTAATTAATTTTAAATTATATACTAAATTATATAATATATTATTATTATTATTATTATTATTATTATTGTAATACATTTCCACTTATTTTCTTATATTGTCATATCCACTATATTACATTATCCATCCATTTTGTAAATAATTTACCCTCTGTTGGTTTGTGGGTATATATAATATAATATAATGCAATGTCATAATAAATATATATAATACAATATCATATAATATAATATCCATTTTCTTATATTTTCATATTTAGCATGCTATATTATCCATCCATCTTTTAAACCACTTGTCCTCTGTTGTTTGAGGAGAACTGGCCCCAACTAAGCCTGGTTCTCCCAAGGTTTTTTTCCCCATTCTCTCATGGATGGGGTTTTGGTTCCTTGCCGCTGTCGCCTCTGGCTTGCTTTGTTGGGGACACCTAATTTCTAGTAATTGTCGTTGTCTTGACTACAGAGACCCTCTCTGCATTTGATAAATAAAGTTTCATTCTCGTCATTATACATTACCATCACTCTGTTCTCCTATTTGATGATGTTCAGTGCTTTGCTACAATCTGTATTGTTAAAAGCGCTATAGAAATAAAAGTGACTTGACTGTAGTGTATATTATATTATATTATACATCTCATCATATTATTATATTATGTCATATTATTTACTATTCCATTTTATCTATTATATCCATAATATAATATCATCTAGTATTATTAAACTATCCTTTTTCTAAACATTTGTTCTCTGTTGGTTTGCAGGTATATTATATCACATTGTTTGTGTTTCGATGAAAAATTCCTGTGCCTAACTATCTAATATATTTCCTTTCTTCTTTCCATTTTCACTGCACTTCCTGTCACTGCATGTGGACCCTGCGCTCAGATTCAAAGAGTAAGTTCAAATTCTTCTTTTTGATGAATTATTTGCAGAAGACCATGTGCCTTCGTACCCTCATTATTGTGTTCAGCCCTTTAAAACAGAAACATATGAGTAGAATGCATGAATTGAGATGAGACGCAGAGAACATACTCACTCCAGCCCTCTCTGATTCCAGCACAATAGCAATGCCTTTGAAAACGAACGGAAATGACTGGTTTCATGACCTCATAGAGTACAAAGTTAGCCGGGTTCAGCTCCCTCCTAATAAAACACCTCATCTCAGTGTGAAAGGTGCTGAATAACCCATGATATTTTGCATTGCATGAATAAAAAGTGCTGGAACAGATCAAATGAGCGTTGCCGGAGCTCCAGACATCATATCTTCCTATAATAGAGCTGAAATGAGCCTTTTGAAAAGAAGGAAACTCACTCTTTGGGGGTGCTTTACAGGAGGCAGGCCGAGTGTGCCAAAACCGCCCGTATCCAGATGGCTCTTCCTGCCGGAAAATCAACAGGAGGTGGCGCTCAGACCAATCTCTACGAGGAGCTGGGAGACGGCGGCATGTAAGTTACCTGTCCTAAAATAACACCCTTAACCTTCAGCACAAACAGTAGAGAGATTTAGGTCTGGATCTGTTGGAAAATCGAGAATATTTTGCCCAAAAATGAAAATTGTGCCATAAATTTATTTCTGAAAATTTTGTCATCATTTAAAAACTTTATGACTTTTTTCTTGGGACACCATGTAAATAATAGGATACCAAAACAGCACCATAAAAGTAAATGTAAATCTCTAAATATTGAGAAAAATCGTCTTTAAAGTTGTCCAAATTAAGTTCTTAGCAATGCATATTATTAATCAAAAAGGAAGTTGTGATATATTTACAGTAGGAAATGTACCCAGTGACTTAAGACTGCACAAAAAAAACATAAATCACAAAAATATTGTGATATTAATGGAAAAAAAACTCTGTTTACTGAGTTACTAAATTACTGAAAATGTTACAGTAAAAATCTGTTCAATTGGTAATGGTAAATATTTGTAAAATTCACAGGGAAAAACTTTAACTGGCATTCCCAGAATTGATGTTTTTCTTTGAAATAACTATGTTTCTTCTTTTCTTTGGTTCATCACATGATTTACTCATCATCACCTGCTTTTGGTGCTTATCAGTGTATTTCTAAGGTACCAAACAGATCTTAGTATTTTAATAGGTTGGTATATTAACATTATATCAGTTAATGAAATTGTATATTGTATATATAACTGTAAATTTAACTTAAAACTTAACTTAACACTCAAGTCAGCTTAAAAATGATCTTTTTTTTTATAGCGGGGTTTTGTTGTCCAGGGTCATATATGTTTTATAAGAAAAGTCTATTTCAGTCTCTCTTTAATGTTAAAATTAAATTAAAACATTTAAAGTTTAACATTTTAAATCTTTAACTTTAATGTGAATTTCTTTATGATTGATACGATTGTTTCTACACCCAATTGTTTTAGTGTAGTAATAGTAGTCAAATTTCAATCATAGTCAAGTTGCATTACACTGCATTATAAACAAGACATAAAAGAGCCAACGAAGTTAAAGGTCATAGACATCAAACTCATTCTAAATATGTGTGAATGAGAAATAACAAAGCAAAACTGTAGCAAACTGTATGATTTTTGCCACCCGTTATCATTTATATGGACGAACGCAGCATGAATGTTCTGCTAAATATCTTATTTCATGTCACATGGAGAAAATAAAGTCCTTCATGTTTGAAATGTCATGTGTTTGTAAATAATAGAATGACAGTGTAATCATTTTTGGGTGAAGTACCCCTTTAATGCCCTGACCTGTTTTTCCTTGACTTTCTCCTAAGGGAGAAACTGTTCCTTTTTGACATCCATATGGTAATTGTTTCTTTAGTAAATTAGCTGCGATTTTGGCTTTAATACGGAGTCCATCCATAGAGATGTGCTCACTGGACACGTGGGTTTGGTGCAGCAGGAGTCCATTGCCAAGCTAAAGGCTGTTGTGAGTGGAATGAAATGTTAATAGATTAAAAGATTATAGCCGCAGCACAGCATCTGCGTCCCTCAGGTAAAGCCTTTTAAAGTGCTTTTGATTTAATGCAATCAAAACAAATGCAGCTGCTAACACAAATAGACAAGCGCAAAAGACGTGGTTTTGAATTGAATCCATTAGAATAGATGCTGAGATTGCTGGACCGTGTTTCTGAACAGCAGTCCAATACCATCAACAGAAAGTAACATTAGGGGAGAATTTGTTTGCTTGTGTATTTGGGCAAATATCTTCTTTTTTTTTGATAATAATAAAAACAGTGGCCTAATAATTACAATTTCTTTAAAAAATAAAATAAAATAAATCTGCATTTGAATTGAATTTTCTTTTGGTAGTTTTGTTGTCTTTATATGTAGTAATTGTTTTCATTATTTTATTTAAGTTTTATATATTTATTTATTTTTGGCACATGCTAAACTAAATTAAAAAGCTGTTGCTTTGGCAACAAGCTGAAATCAGTCAAAAAATGTGCGTAAATATTTTATTTCAGTCATTTCAAGTAATAAATATTTAGGTCTTTTTAGGTTTTAGACACATAATACAGTATACAGATACAGTAATAAGGAATTATGTGGTAAAATATGACCTAAGTATATTTTCTTCACATTCCTGTTCCACTGAAATAAGTCTATTTATGCCATTTTCAGCAAATATCATATCGCACATTTCCTTCACGTGTGTAATGAATGATTAAAAGGATGAGCGCTTACATTTCTTCTCTATTTACCTTTTACATGTGTCTCTTAGACCTCTTTACATCTGATATTAACATGCATTTCATATCCAGCAAGTTATTATTTAGATGGAGTACATTACTTTATTCAAATCGCACTGGAAAAGCACTGGAATGAACTAGAGATATGAACAGAAAACACTACATACAGTATATGTTTATATTAGTTAGTCATACTGTGATTAACTGTGATATGATTCATAAAATTAATAAATTGATAACATAAATTAATTAATAAAGTTCATTTGCATTTACGCTTTTGTGGAACGTGGTTTTGTGTGCATTTACAATTGCGTTTTTTTGGGTCAAGTTTCTGCTTTTGATGCAGTCAAAATTCATGCTAAAGCCAAATGTGAACAAGGCCCGCCTGAGTTAAACTGTCATCATATCCCTCTGTCTACATGCCTTTTTCCTCTCATGTTTCATTCATTCTCCTCTTCTCTCTGCATTTTCCAGGCTTGGACTACAGTGAGTAACATAAAATATGCTGCATTTTTCTGCAGTGATATTTCTTACACGCTGCTATCAATATATTTTAAAATCCCTCTTGACTTACATTTGTGGTTTGTATTTTCTAGTCCCTGTCTAACTGCTCTGGTAGTTTTCTTTATCATTTCATCTATTTTTACCCTTGATTCATGTCAAATTGCATATTGAGAGTAACATTATGATACTGTTTTGAGACAGTTTAAAAAGAATGCACAGATACATGTGTGTAGCTCTGTAGTGGATTAAAGCTTTAGTAGTTTGACTAGATAAAGCCCCTCGCATCCCGGCTCTAGTGGTTCCTTGCAGTTCTTTCCTTAAAGCAAACGAACACGCTTCACACGTCCTTCACTTTGAGACTCACCATTGTCGCAGCTCATCTTGATTGATGTTTGAAAGATTATCTCAACAGATAGGGATTTCAGACTGGTTTACGAGTGCTAGTTTACAAGCTTTGCAATTCATAGCTGGAAATACACAATTTTAAGGCCTGCTTGCATTCAATGTATTATTGCTGCCTTCCATACAAAGTTGGATGTACGGTATTCCTGTATATATAGGGTAATACTTTACAATAAGGTGTCATTTGCTAACATTACTACTCTATTAACTAACATGAACAATGGAAAAATACATTTAATATAGTATTTATTAATCTTTAGTTAATGAAAATACAATAATTCATTGTTAGTTAGATCATAGTGTATTAACTAATGTTAACAAACACAACTTCTTTTTAATAATACATTAGTAAAGGCTAAAATTAAGATTAATAAATTCTGTAGAAGTGTTGTTCATTCTTAATTTTTAACTAATGTCGTTAGTGTTAACGAATATAGTGTGTGTGTGTGTGTGTGTGTGTGTATATAAACATAAGAAACAGAGAACTTGATGAAGGAGATACCATAATAATGATATGTATTTCAATTTAATTGTTTCATTATAAAAATTGTGATTATTTCTAAGTTAGACACTCAGTAAAATACATAATTATTTCTCTTTGAATCTCATATCAACTAATGGAAAAATATATAATTATAAAAAATTATAATGTATTATAATTGTGCATATTCGTTATTTATTAAAACAAAAGTCACAAATGCATTTAGTAGTTTTAACTGTTTTATTTTTTACATAAATCTGAATTAAAATAAAAAAGACATATTTTCAGATGCTGCGGTAAACTGCAGATATGGTCATTATCTGTGTTTAAAAATCTTTTTCTTCCAAAGTTTGCATTTTATTGTTTTACAAGTGAATGTTTATCTTTAAAACTGTAGAATTTGTATATTGCACCTTTCCAAATCTGAACTTCTAGAAAACTTTCTGACTTGAACACAGCATAAAGACTATTTTAAGATTATCAGAAGTCCTAACTAAGAGTATTTGCGTTTGCCTTTTTTAAAGCTAAATGTAAAATCTCGAGCAAAATTGTTTGGCCGAGCTCTTTCAAAGTCCATTAAAGTGAAGGATTTTTGTGTAGTGGGTGATTAGCGCTCTGTCCTCCCATGGCTGTTCTCTTCCCTCAATTCCTTTCTGTCTCTATCCACGCATGCTTCAATCTTTTCTCTTTTCATTTTCTCTCGTGGGCTGCAGAAGGCGCCGAATGTCTGAAATCGAGGAGGCGGATCGACAGAATCTCATAAAAGCTTTCGCCTCTCGTGCTATCGCTGCGCACAAACTGTGTGCCAGAAACGGAAAGTTGCTCGACAGGTTGCCCAAGCCGGAAAGCAACATCACCATCCTCTCAGATCAACGGCCGCTCACCACGCAAAATCCGCTTTACCAGGATGGAGCGTCCAGTAGTCCTGAGCCCATCTCGGAAGTGCAAAGGGTCAGTGGGTTTTTGGACAGTGACGTCCCATCTCCGACAAGTCCCATCAGCCATATGACGTCTTGGTCCTTGCCGTCCCATATTCGAGGACGAGGGCTTTATGATGCTCTGCGCCGGCAGGCTCTTTGGGACCCTGCTGAATGGGAGGAGCAAGAGCTGAGGGCAGGGCTTAAGGACAGCAGGGAAGAACTAGATGCTGATGTGGATCTAAGTGGTCAAGAAACAAAGCTGTCGGTTCGAGAACAAGCCAGACAGTTTGAGCAGCAAGCTTTAGCCGAACGGACACCGAGGCAGAGCCGGGACTCTTATGCATCTCTAGATCCTGACGACCCACTGTTAACCGCCTTCATGTTTTCCTCCAGTCCAATTTCTGTTGGCAAGGACATCCCACCCTGCATTATCATGACTGGGGGTGACGGTGAGACTCCTCCCCCACCCATGGCTCAGCGTCCCACTCCACCCGTCCTGAGGAAGTTCAGTTCTAGTATATCCAATTACGTGACAGTGGAGCCTTGCGAGATCACACTGGAATTCATATCAGACTCTCCAGAAAGTCCATCAACCTCTATTCCTGTCCAGTCCTGCTCATTACTTTCTCCTCCACCTGTACAACAGGACTTCACTCCACCACCCACCCCTACTCCTGAACCCCCCGCTCAGTCTCCGACTCCTACACCTAAGCTGAGAGGGATCCTCAAGAACACAGGCAGATCTCCCAACAGCAGTTGCGAAGGTGGACTTAAAGACTCCACGACTGTTGTTCTAAAAGAGCCAGAATCTAAACCAGGCAAAACAGATGGCAACCAATCAGAATCAGACTCTTCTGCCTAGCTCCCAAACTAGCCAATCACAGTGGAATAAGAGACTCCGCCCACTCTGGAACGCTTGAACTCTTTTGCTATCTTCTTTCCTACACCTCCTACACCGTGTGTTTTTATGTTATAAGTGAGGTGTCTTTAAACTTCAGAGTAGTGCTTCAGATAGTGTTCTCTTGTGCATTTGTCAATCAAAAAATCTATCTGAATGTATAAGCAAATAATATTTTTATAAGAACAGTTCTGAAGGATTATAACAAATATGCTTTTAAAAGTATATTTTGTTTTTTAAAAATGAATTTGCTGTTTCCTACGTGTGCTTGTGCAGAACATTCTACCTCTAAACAGTTTATTATTATTTTTAATTTAGTCATGTTCTGTTTATTTTTAATTGTAGACGAACAATGGTTTCTTTTGTTTGCTTCCTTGTTTTTGTAATTCTGGTAATATGAAATGCTCTCTAAAATGTAACACAGTATTTTTCGAACGTTTGGTCAGTAAGGTCTTTTAAAGAAATGAATTCTTATATTCACCAAAAAGCGAAGGTAAAGGCATTTGTTATTACAAAAACATTCTATTTTAAATAAAAGCTGTTCATTTGAACTTTTTATTCATCAAAGTATCTTAAAAAACAGTATCCTGGTTTCCAATAAAATATTAAGCAGCTATTGTTGTGCTGCATAATAAGAAGTTCTTTGTTTCTTGAGCACCAAATAAGAATATTAAAATAATTTCTGAAAGAGTATGAGACACTAAACACTGGAATGACATCAAATGCATCTTAGAATATGTAAATTGCATTTTAGAATATATAAAAACAGAAACAGTTATTTTAATATTTTACAATATTACTGTTTTAACTTTTTTTGAACAAATAAATGCAGTCTTGGTGAGCATTGGGACATCTTACAGACCCTTAACTTTCGAACAGTAGCGCACATTTAAAAAAAAAATTATATTTAACATTTAGTTTAGAAGAAAATTTAAGCAAGTGGAATAATGTTTTAACAGTGGAATATATTAAATAAAAAAATACCTTTTTATCAGATTAATCAAGATAATGTTTGAAATGACTGTCACTGTTTGTGAATATTTAACGTTTAAATAGTGCTTCCCAGCAGACAGATCTGTTATCATGGGAGGGGTGTTCATTGATGATAGAGGTGGTGACAGAGATTGTTGTCGTTCAATTAAGGTGGGCCTTATAATTGAAGATCAGATTTTGTTTGATCAATTTAGTATAATCAGAAAATACAAAAAGGATGAATTGAATCAAATAATCCAATAACCTGCACAGCCTAAGTAATGTCAATGTTAAAGGAAGGTCATTTCAGAGAAAGAGCAGGTTATTGAATTTTGATTAAAGATCCGAAAGAGACATTTTCATTTAGAATAATGAGCACTGCTGAATCCTTCACAATAAGACTAGGAGCATGCATTAGGAAAGTACATAGACTTGCTTTTGAAGGTTAAAAACAGGTCATTCTTTATACTGTGTATGATTTATTCACCTTATTTTTCTCTCTATCGCGCTTTCTTTTTCTTTCACTCTCACTAACCCTTTTTAAAGGCTGTCTAGAGTGCCAGACCTCCTGAAGCTCTCCTGTCTCGGTTCGGCCCTGCGGATGTTTTTGCCCTTTCAGAAACGCTAGCAGACAAGAATCATGTAGAGATTAAACAATACCGCTAATCGTTTACGTGGCACATGGCAGTGCAACGTTTGCTTTTTCTGAATTTACCCCATCAGGCGCACAGTCAATGTCTTTCCATTCACACAAACCTCTTCTACAATATCTCATCAGGGGTCTGCAGATGGCGTCTTCCTCATCCATTTCGAAAAATCTGTTTAAAATCTGTCATCGTCACATAAGCAAATGCAAACCGATTTGCTAATGTCTCGTCTTCGGTTCTGATCTGTGTTTTTTCTTTTTTTGTTACATAGAAATGGGGTGAAATTACACTTAGGCTATTAATGGAAACCTTCTGCCATGGAGTAAAAATAACTTTTTATTTCACAGTTCTCACTTTGTTGCTTGCAAAGGAGACAAAACTGTGAAATACAAATATAAGTATACTGACAGACTTGTGAAGACTGTTAAGTATATTAACAATATCTGAAAGACATGAGGACACATACATGTTTATGAGAATTGAAATAGGCTGTGATCTGTGACACACACACACACACACAATCAAAATAATTGATATAATATCACATTAACTATTGATTTGCTATTAAAAATGTCAAAACACTCCATAGTAAGATGAATTTTTTAAAAGAGAACGTGCTGAGATGAGTTGTATTTTGTGTGGTGAAGCAGGGAATAGGAAAAGGAGGAGAAAGTGAGGAAGATATAAAAACAGGAAAGAAAACAAGAGAATTAGGGTTAGTGATGTCAAAGACAGACTCATAGATTAATTAATACATTTACTCCAGACCTCTCCGCCTGTGCTTTCATCCTGCTGAGCATAACCTACAAACAAGACCCGACACACACAACATCCACTTGGTTTGCACATTAATCATCTGTCTTAAACTTCATAAATATCACAACATTTGTAATCCTTGATAATACTATCTGTTCTTTGTTGTCTATTGTATTGGATTAGGTAAAATAAATTTGAAAGCATGTTTCCTCCATAAAATATTCTGACTTGTTCTCCTAGTTGTGGATGTTGTGTGTATGTGTCAGGGCTTGTTTGTAGGTTCAGAGGAACGGCTCAGCAGGATAAAAGCCCAGACGGCGAGGTCTGAAGAAATCTAATTATTCAATCGATGAGTCTGCCGTTGACATTACTAACCCTAATTCTCTTTTTTCTTTCCTGCGTTCGTGTCTTCCTCACTTCCTGCCTCATTTTATTTTCCTTGCTTCACCACACTAAATAAAACGACTCTCTCCTGCTTTATTAGAAAATTAGAGTTCTTTATCTCAGAACTTTGACTGTTAAAAGGAGATCTTACTGTAATGTTGTGTGTGCTCCTGCCTTTAAAAGATTGTTTGTTCAAGGAAGTCTCAGTGAGAATGCAATTCTATTCTCTGCATTTATAGAATTGAGAACCAGCTTTTCTGTTTCTGTGGGACACCAAGAGATACGTCACTTTCCTCCAACACACATCCCACATCACTCATCTGCCGCTCTCATTCATATATTTGACAGGGATATTTCATAACCTAGTCCTGTGAAAGAGAACGGGCATCCTCTGACACCACTCTACATCTTTATTTATGCAGCGAATTTCATTAAACCTAAGAATAATCCAGTGTCTTTTTTATTTTATTCTATTTATTTTTTCATCCTATATAAATAGTTTTGAGGACATTTCTTCAGATATATTTTGTGGGACAATTTTATTCCAACACTAGCCAAGAACACACACTCAGAACAACATGCTGCTGATTTTTTATTGTGTTTTTATCACTTAACTGTATATAACATTTATATTTTGAAATGTTGTTTGTGTATGATAGGACAATTTATAGCTACATATATATATATATATATGTATATGTGTGTGTGTGTGTGTGTGTGTTTTCTATTAATTAGGAAACTTGCTTCTTAACCTGTTAAGAACATGTCCAGTGTCTAGGATTTTTACTTAAGTTTAGTTTATTTTCACCCTATGAACAGTTTTGAGGGCCCCTCTTCAGATGCATTTCACTTTTTTGGACATTTTTGATAGCAAGTAAACACGCACACACTGGTTTCCATGTTTTATGGGGACTTTCCAAATGTGTAATGTATTTTCTATCCCCTTACCCTAGCACTACCACTTATCCTACTCCTCACACAAAACTTTCTGCATTATTAGATTTTCAAAAAAGCTTAATTCTGTTTGATTTATATGCTTGTTGCCTCTTGGCAACCAAAAGATTGTTTCCCATAATGTCCACATTTACTGATATCTCTTGTATAGAAACACATACACACACATACATACTCACACACGCACACACACTGAACAACATGCTCCTCGTTTGTCACAGTGTTTTAATCGCTTAGTGGGTTTCGTTCTTGGCCCTTAAGAGACCCATCAAATGTAACTTTCTTGGAAATTTTGCTAGAGTATGATTGGACAATTTATAGTCACTGGATTAAATACAGGTTGCGTATGAATATGTGTGCATATGTTGGTTTGTTCATCAGAAAAAGCAGATTAACGTGCTTGTGAAGTCTTCGCTGTAGGTAAAACTGCTTGTGTCAGGACTATCTGCCCCATTTTCCTGAGTGCGTTTTTACATTTCAAGTGCTTTTCCATTTAAATATGGTGTTTTCATTCTGGTCCAGTGATAAGAGAGGACAGGAAGTGTTGAAATGCATAAAAGTGAGTCAGACTCTAGAAGATCAAGTCTAAAATCACTTAGCTAGTCAATAAATGTCACATTTCCAGCTACGTCATTCTTTATAATCATTTTTTCTCTCTCTCTCTTTCAGCAGGCGTGGCTTTGGCAGAGAGGTGAGTCAGTTTTTTTTAACATCTCCTTTGATCTGATCACTATTTCTATCATTTATAATTAGAGCCAAGATTTTAAAGAAACTCCTAATTTGTAACTGTGAAATTTTTGCATGGATATGAATAATAACCTCATCATGGTTGAATCATGATAGTGACTTTTGCATTGGCAGGCACCTCTTAGAGATTTTCATTAAACGTTAAAATCCAGTTCTGTGTAGTTGGTTAAATATATAACCCTTTTCTTTAATAAGTCGAAGGTAAGAGTGCTCTGTTCCCTTGTCACTTCATGCTGCCAATAGTGCCTTGTGAGAGGTTTACACTGGAATCTCAATGAGATGAAGGGAGCAATTGAAACTTTGCCATTAAACTTACATTTACACCCCGCTAAGGAGTGTAAATTGAAAAGCCTTGTCTTTTTTTAGTCCTGCCTGCACACATAATTTTGCAGCGAGAACATGCCACATCAATGTCTAAGTTGCCAAGTTAATGCATATAGGTTGCATATGCATGCTGTCATACACAACCTTTTCTGACCTTTCAAGCACTTTAGCTCTTAAAGTTGGGTCTACTTCTTAACATAGAACATTTTCCCCTCATCTGCATCTCTGCCATTATCTTTCTCACCAGGAGCTTGTTTTTTTCTCCCCCTCTTTCCTGTTTTTAATGCACATCTTTTTGCTGTCATGTTCTTTATCTGATCATTCATTTTAAATGTATGCAGCGACATCTTTTCTTGCTATTCTCTTTGTCTTTGTCTTTTATTCGGTGCTGCCTCTCATGTATTCTCTCTTAGTGTCAAATCTTTTTTTCTCCACTCTCTCTCTTCTCTTTGTGACTGTGCCAGCAGCAGCAGCTGTTGAGACCCTCTCTGCTCCGGCCTGAGGTAGCATCTCTGTTTTTTTGCATGCCTTTCCTTAGTTTTGCTTGACAAATCTTCCTATTGTTAGTGAAGATGTTTTATCTCTTTTTAAAGATCTCCAAATTAATTGGGTGTTTAATAGCTAAATAATAATCCTGTGTGGACAGCAAAAAAATGTAAAAAGGATTCACATTTCAGCAAGCTGGCACTTGTTCATACAGTTAAAGAGACGGTTTTATGAGTTCATACAGTCAAAATTCATAATTTTCTAATGGGGTGGGTGAGTAAATGATGCCAGGATTTTCCTTTTTAAATGAACAAAATACAAAATACAAGAGTATTTCTTATTTTTCTACAACTACATAAATTATTTTTTTTCTTGCTTTTTCTTATGTAATATATATAATATTCAGCAAGGATGCATTCAGTTCAAAACACTACTTTAAATGAACTCTCTCTCAATCAAAGAACCCACAAAAATATTTAAGCAACACAAAAAACTAGCTGTTTTCAAAATGGATAATAATAATAATAAATGTTTCTTTAGCACCAAATCATCATATTAGATGGATTTCTGAAGAATCGTGTGACACTGAAGACTGGCGTAATGAAGCTTAATCACTACATTTCTAAATTGTCCTTTTAAAATTGCAACTAGAGTATATGTTTTTATTGTAATTTTCAATAAAATAGATGATTTTCCCTGGTGAGCATAACAGATTCTTTACAAAAACATTGAAAATCCTTCAGAACCCAAACATTTGAATGGTAGTAGATGTCGCAGTTTAAATTAAGTTACAGTAATGGGTGAACAAGCACACAGTGTGCCAGAAAGGTATTGACTGTATCAGTTGTGCACCAAACCCTGACTAATTTTAGTAGCCTGTGTGAAGATGAAGTTAGACATCTGTCTATGTTTGTATTTTAGGCTCTCTCCATGGAATCTGGTATCGACCCTGGACAGGATTACTATAACCAAGACTACTATAGCTACGATCAAGGGTGAGTTTCATAGTACACGCAAGCCTAATGTGTCTTTGTTACAGACTCAGTTTCTGTACGGTAACAATTTTTGCAATTGATTTGATAATGCCAAGACACCTGAGCCCCCATTAAAAAAAAATCCAACCAGAGAAACAGTGGTTCTTTAATTAAAGACTTGTGATTTCAGGCTAAAAGATGCCTGTAGTGAATACAATACACTAACTGAGCATTTTGTGTGTGAGAGCAGAAGGAGACAGCAGAAGCGAGAGAAAGAGGTGTAAACACTCTCAAATTGACACGTAATGTACCATCGGAACAGCTATACTATTGGAACAGATGCTCTTGCAAATGTTGCAAATGTTGAACTGCATGGTTTAACGTCAGCCATTCTGAGAAGATGCTGGAAGCTTTGATGAGATTAATGTGCCCTCACCTCCACACAGCCATCTTTAGCTAAGCTCAGTGGATTCATTAAGATGTGAGCCGCATGTTTGCTAGTAGGACTTTCAGAGATCAGACTCAAGTGTAATGGCATCCTCTATTACGTTCGGTAGAGACATTGGATTTTTGTAGCAGCAGATGGTTTTAAAGGCCTCTGTAGTGCTCTGAGCGTTAGCTGTGAGCACCACAGAACAGATGATGGGCTTTAACATCAAGATCAAGACATCAAAACTGCTGATGATAGACTTCTTAAGGTTCTATTTAACATTTAAAATGGATAGTTCCAGACCTTGATGAAGATCAGTCAATCCAGAATTCCAGTCATGCTAAAGTACACAATGTAAAAAAGATATGATGCAAAACACTTGTACATCTAGCTATAAATCTTTGCAATAGGTAAGTTTAAATCTTTACATGTTTACATGTATCTTCTAGAAGGATAACATTTAAAGGATGTGCTCCAAAGAAATGATTAAATTGTGTCAATAATATTTCAAATATCAATTTTATACAGAATACAAGAGAATTGTTTTCTTGAGAATTCCCTCAAACTTTCATCTGATTCCTTTGAATGTCAAGGTTTTGTGGTCCAAAGTCAAGGCCTTTGAGAAAGAAGGATGGCTTTGATTTCACAGACATCAAGGGAGACAGAGGGGAAGATAAATGTTGCATTTCTGTCAGGCTGAACTGCACCTGCTATCAGAGAGACCCGGCCTACTGAAGATCCAGGGCTATTTAGAGAGCTTAGGAATCCTTAATGGGGGTTTAGACTTTAATCCCTGGATCACAGGGACTGTTTGTCCTGTGTGGGTGGAGGTACACATGGGCTGATGTTGATTGCGAGTGTAATGAGGCATCTGTTTTGCCTTTCCCACCTTCAATAAGTGCACCTATTTTCAAACCTGTTGGAAGTCTCACTCCCGTGATACTCAGAATAATTTTTTTTTTTCAAATTAACTTATATATTGTGATTTAAAATAAAACAGAAAAGCAACATTTGTCAAGACAAACTAAAATTGTTAAAAAAGACCTGGTGTTTGAAGGGATGGCCTAAATCCATCTATTGGAAATAAGCAAATGCAACTTTAATACTTCTGCACCCAATAACTTTAAGGTGTGTTCATATATTATTTTCCAGGTATGATCCCTATCCACCCTACGGCAGTCGCAGGAGGCTGATTACACCCATGTATGATGAGTATGGAGAGGCCATCATGGAAGATGAAGGGTATTACTATGGTGGACCAGAGGTAATCTTACACATTAATTCATAGGCAACTTGAAGAAAATGCGGCAGAAAGGATGGTTTCTCTTGTTCATAACTAAAAGGATATCGCTTTAGTCTCAAGAATCATTTAATGTAGAGTTTGACAATTTAATATTAGTAACCTTGATAAATAAGATTGTTTTAAAGGAAATGATGTGACAACAGGGTCGGGCAAGAGGGCGAGGTGGGCGAGGGAGAGGTCGTGGGCGTGGAAAGCGAGTGGGATTCCAGGATTTCCCACCAGAGGATGAGATTGAAGAGGCAGAGCCAGAGGTTCCTGCTGAGGAGCCAGCAGAAGCTGAAGGTGAAGAGTCCAAAGCAGCAAAGAGGCTAAAGTCGGTCATGAAGCTCAGCAAGTTGCTTGCTGCTGGGAAGAAAACTGAACCTACATCCCCATGGAAGAAGGCCAAGATATTCCCGATGATGTTTGGGAAAGGGAAAAAAGACAAAGATTATGCCAAGCTGACATCTGCACGGCGTATCGATAGTCAAGAGAGCTTGACAGGTGGGACGGGCCCAGTCGCTTCCACTGATGGCATGTCCTCTGCCAGGAGTCGACTTGGGAAAGTCCTGAAACGCATTAATCTAGCAAACAAGCTGCAAGTTAGAAGAAAATCGCAGAGCAGCATCAGTCGTAGTTCTGCAAGTGAGAAAGATGAGTCTGCAGATTCAGAGAGAGAAGAGAAGAAATCGAAAGTGTCCATCAGTGTCAGTGAGCCGGAAGCCAGTGGGAGTGGATCAGAGGCAGAGAGCCGAAAGAAAGGCTCTGGTGAGGATGAATCGTCTGAAAGGAGCAGTGTAGCAGGCTCAGCTGATGATAAGGATTATTTGAAGGTGGATTTGGACAGAGATGATGCCAATGAGAGCACAGTTGATTCCGAATCAGAGCCAGAAGAACCAGATGAATCTGATGAAGAGAGTAAATCCAAATCTGGCACGGAGAAATCAGGAACTGAAAAGGATTCCGAGGCAGAGTCAGCATCCGAGAAAGAATCTGAAACTGAGAAAGAATCTGGTTCAGAGGAGGAATCTGGCTCGGCAGAAGAATCAGGGTCTGGAAAGACCTCAGGAACAGAAAAAGAGTCTGGATCTGGGACCGAAAAATCAGGAACCGAGGAAGAGTCTAGTGCTGAGAAGAGCTCTGCTACAGAAAAGGAGTCAGAGGAGGAATCTGAAGAAGAAGAAGAAGAGTTTAAAGGAACGGAAGAGTCAGGATCAGGATCAGAGCCGCCTTCTGCTCGCTCCTCAATGAAATCATCCCGTACTGAGGGTTCATCTGAGGATTCGAGTGCAGGAACTCGAAGCAGCAGAAGTGGGAGTGTTTCCGGAAGTGCAAGTGGCACTCCAAGTGGCAGTGGATCAGGTGGCAGCTCTAAGGGGTCTTCAGCCCGGTCTTCAATGAGATCATCACAAGCTTCAGTGTCTGGTGAGGAGAGCAGTGGTCAGATAGGGTCTGAAGAGGCATCTGGGACAGAAATGAGTGGATCTGCTGCATCGGATGAGGCTGAATCAGATGCTGTTTCCATGTCCGGCAGTGAGAGAAGCTCCACAAGCTCCAGATCAGCTGGAGGAAGTCGTCGCTCTCGCAAAAGCATCATCACCCGATCCTCCCAGGACACTATTGACGAGGAAAGTGAGGAGGACGAAGAGGCTTCTGAAGAAGAAGAAGAAGACGAGGACGAGGATGAAACAGCAGAGAGCAGAGAGTCTGCCAGTGAGATGAGTGATGGATCAATGTCACGGAGGTCAAGTGTGATCTCAGGAGCAGAAAGTGCAGGAACACCGTACGCCACAGAGAGCAGCGTACAGAGTTCAGATGAGACGTTTGGAGGCCTCTCACCAATCACAGAGGTGGATGAGGATGCTATAACTTCTGGCAGTGGCTCAGGATCAGGAACCGGAGGTACCACAGAAGCAGATTCTGACTCTGCAGATTCTACAGCTTTCTAAACAGGGACCAAGTAAGACCTAACTATCTTCTGCCATGAAGTGATTCCCACTTAATTCTCGTCTTTTCTCTTATACTGGTGTGTGGACTTGGTGGAAGTGCTGAAAATGGCATGCTGTGAACTTTTTCTCTTTTTTTTCTTTTTGGAGTTCTGGTGTGCTTCTCAAATTCCTTCTCGAGTGGACCTACATTACCAACTCTAAACTGTGTCTTCAAACTGCTTATTTATTCTCATAATCTTCTCATGCTTACATTTCCAAAAACAGTATCTCTATGAGTGCTTTAATATGATATCTCTACTAGGGGTGTGCATAAGATTCAGTTTGTGATTGCAGTATTACAAGAGTGGGGCCACACTCTTCACCCAAAAATCTTAATAAACGCTACAAAACCTCATACCTAAGAACTCTATTGTTTGTGAATATGGCCCCTGGTGTCTACCATTCCCAATTAGGGGAGAGTATTTTTTTGATAGCTGATTTATGTTAATAATTCTTCTCTCTGATCTCCAGGCTGGCAAAAAGAAGCGAATCAAACTGGTGTCAGACAGAGAGCATGATACAACTTCAACAGGAGAAGACAGTGGACCGGACATCCAGCGCAATCGCATACCCAACATCAGCAGCCACAGTAACATCAACGGATCCGTATACCTTGCCCAAAATGGTACCATCATCCGAACACGAAGGCCCCCTTATCCCAACAACTCACCAACACGATTAGGTAAACAATTTAAAAAACTGGACAAGCTAGGTGTCACACATGAAGAGCAATTACCTTTAAATGGAACAGAAGACAATGGGCCTACCATCAGCACCACCACTGCCCATTCCTATGTTACTGATCACAACCTTAACTCCAAAGAGTGCAGTGTAATGGGCCCTAACAGCATAGGGCCCAAATCCAACATCGATAAAGCCCGTTTGGAGCAGGGTAAGGGGTGCTGTGAGCAGGAGTTCTCAGTTGACAATGGGGAGATGAAGGAGTCGATGGAGTCTCCGTGTGAGCAAACGCTGTCCGATGAAGAGGAGCTCTGGATGGGTCCCTGGAACAACTTACACATACCAATGACAAAACTCTGATTTCTAGTTTTGCTAATGCTGATGGTACCGTTTCTATTTAGTTTCCTTTCTAGTCTTTTCTATGTTTTATCTCGATTCCGTTGTACACACATCAGACACCGACTAAGAAATGTGATTCTCTTATAAAGAATTCATGCAGATGACTATATTTCACTTCTTATTGTAGTGTCAGATAAATCGTTGTGGAAGACAGGGCTATTCTGTACGAATTTCTTTGCCTCAAGTCTCAAATGTTTCTAAGATGTATAAACTATATAATTAAAAATATTAGTTGTTATCAGATATGATTTCACAAACAGACAATATAAAAAATGTAGCCGAATCAAACTGTTTAGAAGGTGTGTCCATTACAGCTTTGACTGAAGAGTATTTTTTAATAAACAAGTCAACCAATGGTTGTACGAAAACTCCTTAAAAATCAGCATAACCAGTGATGGCTGCTACACTCGGATTATTCCTCACGTTTTTTAATGGGTGTATTTTTTACATTGAGAATATATATGGTTGTAACGGCCCTAATATTTTGAAAAGATTATTTACATAGATATATAAATGTATACATAAGTATAATATATACAGTCTATGTATTTTGATAACTTTAATGATTATTTTAATCAAAAATTGAATTATCTTTGTTTTCCTTCATTTATGAGTTTTGTTTTTGTTTGTGTTTTTTTTGTTTTTTGTTTTTTTTACACTGGTCAGATAGTTTGAAGCTTGATTTATTATTATCATCATGATGAATAAAAAATGTGAACGTAATCCAAACATGTTTAGCAAACATTTCTTTTATGTTTATGCATACTCTATACACATAATGTTCATACTCTAGTGAATGTCTCCATAAAATGTGTTTTATGTTTGTATTTACTGAAATGCTGTGTTTTACAGCTCGGGTATAAAAGATATAACAGAGGCTTTCTCAGATGAATCACTGAGCACAAGCTGAATATTAGCAGTTTTCCCAACAATCTTTCATCTGCCCATCAAAGGCTGACCGCTCTGTCAGATATGAATAATTGTCCATCCAGATTATTACATCTGCCAGGGGAAAAAGAGGTAACTGTCTTTGAAGATTAAGAGTTTTAAAAATGTTTATTGATGTCTATGAAGGATGACATCTTTACTCCAAAAATAATACCATTTGACTATACTCACAGCTTTACAGCGGTCTTCTAATTTGCCTGGACAACTAGTGTTCCTGTGTTGTTTTCCTTTTTCAACGCTGTTATTTTCTGACTGCAGAGTACCGGAAACATCTGCTGGTGATTACTAAGGTTAAACTGTTACATTCGACTTCTTGTTTACCTGCAATCAAGTAAAGAAAACACATTTTTAAGTGATTACAGCCTGTTTGTTTGGTTAAAGCTTTTCTAATTTACCAGCCTTGCTTGAGTATTTTCCACTATTTTTCACACTTGATTTTTGATTATTTGCATAATGTTTTTTCATACATTGTATATGTTTTTGTAACATTATTGTGCGAATACAGATAGCTGTGAAGTAATTGACTGTTAACTGCATAGTTGTATGTTCACCAGCAGAGGGAGACACACTATTTACCCATCAGACCTCTGTTGGTCATGACTTACTAGTCTTACCAATGCAAATCACACATAAGACCTGTTTCTGATGTACAGAATAGATGTTTCAAAGGGAAGAAAAAGAAACCACCTGATGTTTTAAGTTTGATTTGCTTTCTGAATGGAAATGATGCTTTGAATACCTTGAGGAACTTGGTTCTCAATCATGAGGTTCTTAAGGTTGTTCTGAGATTTATTTTATTATTCTTTATAATGTTAACATTTTTATTCTATCCCAGTTCATTGTGCAGAGACAACTTCATATGTCAATTTCCTGAAGAATTTATATATATATATATATATATATATATATATAAAAAATGTGACTGTGGTGGGTTGCCTGTGTTCCGCTTTTACTTTTTATTAAATACAGTGCACTAAACACTTTTATTAAAGAAATAATCATTAACATGTATGCATATGCAAACATGACCTCATCACTTGTTTGGTTATAATTTTTTTTTTTTAAGTAAAACAGTTACTAAAAATCTAATCTCTTCATCACACTGCAAATACAATGTAATAACTGCGTATATACAGATATGTGTCACTATTGATTCATGCATCCTGTTCACCTTTAAACTGGGATTTAAAACCTGTCTTGAATATTTTGATCATGCAATATCTATTATCTGGTTATAGTCCGGACACCTGTCCTCATAATTCCCTCCTGCACATGTGCTGCAGTGAGCTGTGTTGGAGTCAAATGGGCTCTGACTGTGAGCTGCCTCCTCTGGCTCAGCTGTTGATGCCCTTGTGTGTGTGTGTGTGTGTGTGTGGGCAGATGCAGGTTGTAAGCATGCATGAGGAGTGAGAGTGTGTGCACATACTGGGTTGTGTTTGTCACGCAGGCAGGCTCAACATCAGAGGGGCTGAAGATCACCGCCTGGTGTTGGTTTAGATTGATATGTTTGAAACTGCATACTAACATGCTGCTCTTACTGTCTCTGTAATGCAGTAGTAAGCAAAATGTGCGATGCTTGTAAGATGTACTACATTTGACAAAATGTACAACATACGGATATCCTGCTTTTTACCATTTATACAGACTGGAATTGATACGCTGAGGATGGTATTCAGATTTTCTGTGTATGGGATTTCTGTATGATGTAGACTACTACATTGCATTGAAAACTGGGATCCCACAATCTATTGCACTCAACATGACTTCCATTTCCATAGTGCAATGAATGAACTGTAAGTAATTTCTATTCAATATTTTGATGTAATTCATAATGCATCACAAAATGCAATACACCTTACTTTACGCAGGAACTAGAATTTATTACAGACATTTTTTTTTCACATCACATTGGCTTTATCTCAAATGCAATGCTAAAGTCGAAAGCATACTATCATAACTCAGCTTGCGAGTTTTCATTTTCATTATCAGCACAGTCCACTCATGTTGCAGCCAGAAGCGCACATGCGAGTAATCTGTCCACTAGGTAGTGTGCGTGTACTGAATGCATCCATCCACACTCACAATCAATAGAGTATACTTTGGCCTTGTCCCAAATGGAACACTAAAAGCCCTTCCGGTCTTCTTTCCTCCACTCATTCTACACACTTTTGTGGCATAATGCCACATTGACTATTAGAAGTCTGCAGACTAGGCAGAAGTGTGTTTTGAGGTCATACGACCTTATCATTTTTAGCACACACACACAAAAAACACAAAACTAGACACTTTTGTGGACAAGTGCACATGGCAACCGCTGTAAGTCCACAAGTGCACATGAAGTGTGCCATTTGAAGAATCTGCATGCTCAATTGTGCACTAGATGGTGCAGAACATGGAAAATGAAGTATGCACAGGCCTTTAACAAGTAGGCCTTTCAAAGTATACTCTACTGACTGTCCGCAGTTGGACATGCATCTTGCAAACCTTCTGTTCAAGTCAGTCACTGATAACAGAAATGATGTCACGCAGAAGGTGGTCTGGAATCTGACAGACATGTACACGACAAATCACAGTTGTTTAACACTACGCATGCAACCGATAAATCATTCACTTACGAACATTTTGCAAGTTTAACATCCGTGCAGTAAACGTCACATACTTTTGGAAATGCAAACAAAAGTGCATTTCATAACATAGTGGTTCCTTACACCCTTTCGAAGCTCTCACTCTAACAATTCAAAGGAATTGGGACACACTGTAGGGAGGAGGACTTCAGAATGGAAAGCAGCCTTCAACTGCACATCAAGCAAGACAGCCTTTCTCAAATATCATTTACTACACGAATGTATGCCAAAGTAGCAAGCTTTTATTTTATTCTAAGAAAGGCTATTTTTTAATAACGATTTTAAAAGAGAAATTGTAGGCCTCATAGTAAGTTATTATATACAAGACGCTAGTCCATTCCCAGCGCTGTCTCTCTCTCTCTCTCTCTCACACACATACACTGTGATCTCTAGATCAAAACATTCCAATAAAACATATTTTCTGTGTGACTAACACACACCGAGCCACGCTGCAGAGCTCACAGGCACATGTGATAATAGGGCTTCCAGGAAGCTCGTTCATTCGCAGCCAGCGCTATGTGTGAGGTTTGCGCTCAGGTGCTGTAGTACAAGGCTGTTATCTCTCCCCTCTCAGATGAGCCTCTATTGAATGTTTCAGAGCTGCTATTACAGCTCTGACTTATGATTTTAATTACCCAGATTATATAATTAGCTAGTCAACGTCTGCATCCTGCAGGGGTGAAGTGCGCACGCAGGTGTTTATAAAAAAGCACGGGGTTGCCTGTGCTTCAGGAGAAATGATCGCCTTTGGTAAAGGCCCGTGACAGACAGCCTGAACTGCTGCTTGTGAGGTGGTTGAGGGGTAATTGTGTGGTCTCGGTGCTGCAAACTAATTTTCATAAGAGAAAAACCACACTGCTGAAAAGAAGCGTCAGACAGAAACCCTGTAGCCCCGGGACAGACGGGAGCTGTCAGCATGATTCTCCTGTGTCCTGTTTTGTTCATCTGTCAAGCCGTTTTTTTCTATGGTGAGGTTACAGGCTTTCGCACTGTAAATAGACAGTAGATGTAGGCATATTTGTAAATTTAGTCCTATTTAAGATCATCTGTACAATTATGAACAAGAAGATCCCTCATGTAGGCCCTAAAATAAATAAATAGATAAATAAATGTTGCGTGGTAATACGTATGGTGATGTTAAAGCTGTATTAATGTAAATTAAATTCTTATCAAATTAATATTAATAATTAAAAAATAGGTTGTGATATATTTAAGGTAGGAAATTTACAAAATATCTTCATGGAACATTACTTTTACTTTATATACCAGTCAATTTTGGCATGCAAAAATAAATTGATTACTTTGACCCATACAACCTGTATTGTTGGCTATTGTCTGATTTTGTGGTCAGGCTCACATATTTGTAGTAGTAGCCAATGGTATTCACAGCGTTAATTTCTTTAAAAGCAATATTTTCAAATAGTTGTATCTCAGTCCTGTTCTAACAAACAACACGTCAGTGGAACGCTTATTTATTTAGCTTTCAGATATCAATATAAAAAAGGGCCCTTATTATTGGTTTTGTGGTCCAGTGTCGCACATGACAAACAAAACATCGTAACTGAAATGATTATTTTCAAACAGGTTTCCCCGAACACTGTGCCTGACCGTCATTGGTCGCTCAAACAGGTAATCCCGCCCCCATGTTCTCGACATTGGTTGCGACAACTGTCAAGTAAGAGTGCGGTATTTTGATTGGCCAAAGAAGCTGTTACATTGTGTATCAGCTTACCGGATTTCCACCATTTTCATTAGCGTCACGTTTTGTGTTATCTACTGTACAAACGCTCGACGACCGTCGGTGTTAAAAATGTCGAAAATGAACACAATAACCGCTCGTATCTGAAACGTAAGTGAGATTTTGCTTAAATAAGTTATATTACCACGTTATTCCAGGAACACAGTATGAACATGTTAAGTTAGCTGTCTTGTAGGAATTACTTGCATATTACCTTAATAGTATACTACACTAGTATTTTGAAAGTGTTTTAAAATACTAATATTGTGCATGTCCAACCTTTCCATTGTCAACATGACATTGCGTTCCGTGGTGTATTTTTGTGTTAGTGCTGCTGTCATTTGTCATGGAGTTACTTAATTGGATAAAAGATCATTGTAAACATATTTCCCCAGTAACAATATTTTGAGTTTTCTTCAGTCGAGTGTATAAAGAAAAGTGTAGCATATTTGTTTGTACTGACTGACTTACAAATGTTCATAAATGCTTGTTTCGTACTGTCTCTAAATGAGATGTTTAAAGTGTATGTTGTGACATTAATGGGTCTGTAACCATATCAGTTGAACTTTGCATTCATTCTAATTTGCGGTATTGATTATTTTAATGCTGCATGCAGTTGATTTGCAGAATGAGATTGCGCTGTCGAACATGTGGCTGGTCTGCTGGTGTTGGAAGGCCATTAGCTGAAAATGAGTTTAATGAGGGAACAGCGTAATGCCACTCATTTAACGAGTTGGATCTTGGCTGATCTACTGCCCCCTGCTGACCAGTCACTGTCCCAACCGACCATAAATACTTGAAGTACCAGCTCAAAACGTTTTCCTTTTGTGTCTAATCTTAGAGCCATCAATCATTGCAGAGATGGTTTCCAGCAGGAGAAAGCATGTATAACTTAAAGGCTCGATGTCTGGCTGTTCAGTACCAGTTTAAGACAGTAATTTCTGAAGACTTCATGTGTTTTGACATTTGTGTACCTCTAATGTCCTCTGGGTTTATTTTTGGGCACCATTTGATGTTTTTATTTTTCAAGGCAATTTAAAAAAAACATTTTTGGCAGCCCTAAGTATATATTGTTGGTTTTGGGCACTTATAATTTCTGTCTTGTACATGGTTATTTTTGAGATGTACTAGTGCCCAAATTACATTTAAACTGACAGACAATCTCACTCGCAGACACACGCAGAAAGACTTGCAATAATGTGCGGGAGCTATTCATGGTTGCATCCCACCCGAAATGTTTTATTATTTCTGAAATGCTGGGTGTGTTGAAAAATAGATAGTTCACAGTCTAGCACTTTTAATGAGTAGGTGCTGCGCTCTCGGGTTTCTGCCGTGTGTATTTGTGTGCGAACGGCTCTCAGCTATACCGCAAAACTATGAGACGACACTTGCTTTCCTGCTTTGATGCTTTCATGCTGCATTTGTCTGCTCTTCCAGGCTGCTGTGACCTGGATTGAAATAATGCAGACACTTGTTCAGTGTTTTCCTCCCCAGCTGACACGCTCGGTCATTGCTGTTATGCAGTGCATTTTGAGCTTCAACTTTTACAAAATGCATGCTTTTTTTTTTGTTGCTATAAAAAGGCATACAAGACTTTAAGAAACATGCTCTTTTCACTGTATTATACTTTGATCACGTACATGTTGGTAGCAGGATAATAAAAATAAATGCTAAATTTGCTCAGTGAGGGATTCACAGTTAACTTGCATGAGCGTGAAATTGAGGTTTATTTAGAATTATTATTTACCATATAATAATTGATGTAAATTACTTCTATGAATAAATTATTATGTGTTTATTATGTCAAGGGGTTTTACAAGTCTTGAGTGCATGCCGGTCACTACCGGTCACAAATTAAGGCCTTAAATCAGAGCATAAAATCTCACATTTATAAAGTCACTATATGTTGAAAAGTCTCCCTCTGTAGTTTTGCCTCGTTTTCTGGTACAAATATCTAAACAGCCATAAATCAAGGTAAATTTGAGATACAAAATGAAGATAGTTGAAGTTG
>JAUMHI010000054.1:18660619-18673989 GCA_032359435.1 Enteromius unitaeniatus | reverse complement strand
TCGTTTTCTGGTACAAATATCTAAACAGCCATAAATCAAGGTAAATTTGAGATACAAAATGAAGATAGTTGAAGTTGTTTTCTGAGAAATTGAGCAAAATGAAGGGAGTTTATGCTAAAAACAAGAACACTGTCTGTCAGTGAGGTATGAATACTTGGTTTCCCTCCGAATAAGCAGATTTTTCTGAACCCTGTATTGCCAGATATTTGTTCTTTAAATTTTATTTTGATCACTTTCTCAGAGAACAAGACGTAAATGCATCTTGATTTAAAGTATTTACACTGAGGGGAAAAAAAAACATTTACTGTGTGATTAGAAGTAAAAGCTTACTTTTTGTTTAGTGATGGAGATCTGTTGGACATTGCCGTCAAACTTTAAAGTGATGCAATTGCAAATTGTCTGCTCCCTAGACAATTACGTACAAATTTCTCTTTAATAAATTCCTTATATTACTTAAAAGGCTGGAAAAAATGTTTAAATTTGCCTTTGTAATGCCTTTATAAACTGAATGGAATGTTTTATTGACTTATTCTACAAAACATTACAGTATTTATCACATGCATTGCCTGAGCTGAATGACATTTGTGCAGTCACCTTCCCTTTAAAACAGTGTCAATACCTATTATATCACTGATTTTTATTTTTGTAAAATCTCTTTAACTGACTTGGATAAAGAGATTTTACGAAAGTCTGACAGGCTGAAAATTAATATGAGCACACTGGAACCTGTAGGACGTAATTAATTTCCAATTAAAAACTACTTCCCAAGAAAACATAATTGAAATACTTAGTCAAAGAATAAAAATGCAAAGTGCATGGAATATTTCTTGATAAGTTATCAATATTTAAAGTTTTAAGGTGCAGCACACTGGCAACATCCACTCAAACCAAAGTAGTGAAATTATTAAAAATGGTGAAAATGGTGATCAAATTTTATTTGCATCTTTAATTCTGAGTTCAATATTTAATTTGATTTAGTATATTAAGATCTGATGCATTGGGACATGCATAACAAGAGTGACGTGACTGGTTTTGGGTCCTGGGTGTCACAGAGCTTAATGTCAGCATGTCAGCGGTGCATGTGTGTGTCTGGACGGAGTGTGGCAGTGGCTGGCGTCTGTGGAACGGTCCACGGTGATGTGTGTGTGAGTGCTATTTCAGGCCGGTGTGTGTCTGTCTCGCATAAAGCCAGACGGGTTCTGCTGCTGCTCACTTTACACTCTCTGTGTGTGAGTTTGCACACTGACTCGACTGCTCTGATGTGGTTCGACGCCTGTGTGGTCCCGAGAGGAGAGAAAGGAGAGCAGGAGGGAGGGTCACACTAGCACTTAAAGCATTACACATTATTAAAAGACACTCAAACTCAGAGGAAAGTTTCAAAGAAAAAGTGTCTGACTTTGACGCTACTGTTCGCTCAATCTACTGTTTTCCGGTAGTAGAGAGAAAAAATGAGGGAATGATTTCCAGACTCAGATTTTCCAAACAGCTACAACGCTGCCACTATTTCAGCATACGCCAAGCGCTAGAGAAAGACCAGAGATGGAGCTGTAGAGGAGAGAGGCAGGGAAACCACAGATCAGTACAAACACACGTTTCATGTCTCTTCTGCTTTGCTTCTCTGCCTGAAGGTTGAAGGAATAGTTCAACCTTCTGGAAAAATGAAAGCTTTGGTCATTTATTCACCCTCATGTCATTCCAAACCCATATGATGTTTTTTTTTTTTCTTCTTCCTTTTAAAGAACCCAAAAGGTGGTTGTTTGAATAGAAGCGAATGATGTTTGAAGCTTTCAAGCTCCAAAATGGTTGTCCATAAGTTATCTGAATCCATGCGATAATTTTGTTATGCCATATGTTGAAATCTCTGCCCTAACTCAGAGAAATTGCATTTAAGCACAGCTGCAGGTTGCGACAACAATGTCAAGCTCTTTTGGATCGTGATCTAATAAAATCCAATAAAACTTTGTTCATAAGTCTTTGGAAGCCATACAGTATTTTTGTGTTTTACTATCGGAAATCTGATTTAAACGTGCCAGCATAGCAAACATAACTAAAACACTAAGCCCTGCCCCACGACTGACAAAAATAAAAGTGTTTGTGCGAGCAGGTGAGAGAGGATGGAGCACAGGAATGATCGCGCGTGGATTTGATATGAGCTCGCGGACCCGTTCCCATGTACATGTTTTCCTGTCGTGGAAATGATTTACCGTGCTCGCCAGCATCAGTGGTGCACTCGCTTATTAATGGCATAGATTTGCCGCCATAGATTAAGTGTGTTTTTGTACTACTGCACTGTAAAAAAGATTACAGTGAATGTATTGGTAAAAGACTGTAAATATGTTTTATGTTACAGTATGGTTAATAGGAAGCTTCCCTACTGTATACTGTAAAATCTGTATTGGACATGTAATGTTACTGTAGGATACCGTTTTTGGAAGTGGAGGTAAAGAATGTATAATTTACAGTGAATAACCGTATATTTAATTTTCCAGACTTTTTCTGCATTAAAGGTTTTTTCTTTTTTTTTCCTTCTTTTTTGTTGTTGTTTCATCTAATGTTGTTAACGTTGCATTATTTCAGTGTGTTCATCATTAGTTTTACAGTGTACTTTTATGATATTTTAGCATCTATTTCATTGTATGGAAGAAACAAAGTCATGCGTGTTTAGAGCAACAGGAGGTTGAGTAAATAAGAGAATTTAATTTTGTTCCTGTAACTAGTACAGTTAATGGAGAGTTAACAACTAAAACGCCTCCACCTGATTTGTATTTATTGTCCAAAAACATTTTTTATTTTTTTATTTTTATTTTTTTTTGTGTGTGTTGTAAATGTAACATTTTGAGCGGTTCAGCCAACCATACACTGCCTCCCAAACACATGTGGGGTTTCTTTCAGCTTAAACTGCTTACCGATTTATTCCTTTGTCTCAGCTGTTACCTGTTATGTTCAGGAGCCCTTCATTTTCTATGATTCAAACCTTACTCACTCGGGCTACAACCAATTAACCCTTCAAAAAAAGCTTTCAAAATTTACTGAGACCCAGTAAGTATCAAAAATATTAACAAGACATTCATTTTATGGCTTTGTTGAAACCTCGTTATGGTTTGATTTCCATTCAGGCCGTCTCGGTTTAAAACATTTTCCAACGCTGACTCACAGTTACTGCACAACTTTGATGTGATGTTTTGCAGTGAACTCCTTCAGATATGATGTCTAAGCATATATTTGTCAGAGGGTAAGTGGTTTGCACTTTGTTAACCAGTGTTGGCCAATAATGTATGTTGTGTGGGATAAACTTGTTTTTCTCCGAGTGAACGTTTAATTGCAGTGGAGGAAGCCCACACAGTGCGAGCGGCAGATATAACTGCTGCGTTTACACAAACCTGCCATTTTAATGCCATGTGAGTTTGCTGCTCTATTACACATCATTGATTTGATGTTTCTGGAGCTTGTCGAGTCAAAACAGAGAATCAGAAGGCAACTAAACTGACATGTGATTTCAAACTCTGTTTTATATATATATAATAATATACCCGAAAAAGCTTTTACAAGACATATATTTACTAGTTTAAGTGTGTGTGTGTGTGTGTGTGGGTGGGTTTTTGTTTGTGCTGTGAGGTAATGAACAGATGAATAATGAAACGGTCCACCTGCTGCTGTTTACTGACGGTTGAGTCGTCGACGTGTTTAATTAGTCTCAAGTGGATGATGATTATTGTGAACAGTGTAATGACATGCTAAATATGAAAAACATTAAAAACCCTCATTAGTTGAAGGAGAAGAACAGTGATGACTGCGGCCTGTCATTCCGTTCCTGTTCATTTGCATACATTTAAATAGCCTTCAGTCACATTTATGGCTTAAAACAATGGATAACGTCATCTTGTGCTGCCCACTTCATTTAGCAAACTGCAACGGTTTTTTTTGGATTTGTTTTGTCATGTAACCTTATATTTAGAAAGTGCTGTCATCAAATGCTGCTGTCTGTGATTGAGGGATGTTTTTTGCATGTCAGTACCGCTTATACATATACATATAAGAAACAAATTTATCCGGGTCTAAAAATGCATATACTGTATATAATAATATATAATAACCATGTAATTTTTTGGTCAGTAAAAGGAAAGATTAGCAATGAATTCTATTCCTCTTTATATCTGAAATATATTAATCTGAATATTTAAAAATGAATAATTTTTTCTTGACTTAGGACGTTGGGTAAGTAAGGTAGAGTTTATCCTTCTTATCCCTATATGGTTCCTTAAAATTAGGTCTAAAATGTATTCATAGCTTTGTCTCTTTGAGCCATTAAAACCAGAAGCTGAAGTGGTCAGGAGTCACAGAACTGATAAACCCAACAGCAGTTTAAAGCAGACCTAGAGCTGGATAGATCATGTGCTGCCTTTCTTCAGCCACTAGAGGGTGGAAAGGGCCTTCAGTGCTGATGTTGGCCGAACATTATTTACTACCAATACAGTATAGTGTTGTGTGAGGATTAGGAATTGAAGATCCCAGATGCATTTAGGATCAATGTTTCTCAAACTGTTTTGTGAAATGATAGGAAAATAAAGACATGTGCACACACATAAACATGCAATTTTATCAGCATCTGCGCTCTGCCTGAAAAGGAACTTAGAAACTGGGTTGCAAAGTGTGCTTGCTTTATCATAGATGATCAGTTTCACCCAAAAATGAAAATTCTGTCCTCATTTACTCACCCTCAAGTAGTTCCAAACCTGGATACATTTCGTCTGTCGAAGACAAAAGATATTTTGAAGAAAGTTTGTTTTGTTTGTGGTTACAAACTTTCTTCAAAATATTTTTCTTTGAGTTGAGCAGAACAAATAAATTCATACAGGTTTATAACTACTTGAGGGTGAGTAAATGATGACAGAATTTTTATTTTTGGGTGATCTATTCCTTTAAGACTCTTGAATGTTAGTTATTTCTTCAAGGATGCAGTGAAGCTGTAGAAGAGATGGACCATGAGACATTTATGGGACCGTGGAGGTACTTGAGACATAAAAGGATGGAAAGCAACAGAAGTCTTCCGGCTCTCTGTCTGTTTGGTCAGATTGTGTCCAGTGATTCATGTACAGGATGTGTGTGCTGTAAGTATGTGTGATAATTATTACACAGCTGCCATCCACATGATACAATGACAGAATGCCTTCATTTCAGACTCTTATCCTGTCAGCATCTCTCTCTCTCTCTCTCTTTCTCTGCTAATATCTCTCAGAGGTTCGTGACCCTGTGAGTCTTTTCAACATGGCTGCATGCTTCTCTGTCTGTCTCTGTGCACGCGGCTGTCTGTCTCTGCCTGCCGTGTTCCGGCTCAGAACCATGTGGGTCATGTCTGGGTGTGGGACGAGTGTCGCGGCGTCCCACACTGCAGTGTTTTTTTCATCAAGAGCGTTGTCTCCGAGCACTGGAATTCTTCAGTGATGCTGGAATTTTTTTCTTGGTGTCTTACAGTCGTATCTTCCTTTTGAACTTGCAAAGTGACTCTGTTGTGTTGTCACACATTGTAAATCAACGCGACAGCTTTTGCTAAGAATCAAACCCAATGGTAGCTAGCCATTTTTACATCTGACATATTTCAGCTGCATTTTTATTGTGGTATTATTTTTGTACTATTGTTAATATTTTTGGGATTTTGAAGTTTTCCATTTTTAGCTTAAAAGAATAGCTCACCAAAAAATGACAATTATACCCTTAATTACTCCTTCATGTTGTTCCAAACCTGTAAGACCTTTGTTTATCATTGTAACACAAACTAGCAGTGAGTTTTTTTTATAATAGATCATGAAAAATTATATAATTGTTATCTCATATGTGGTGAAACTTCAAATCCTGCAATTTCTAGGAAAGAGTAGATGCACCAACAGCCTTCTTGCACATTTATCACCAAGTCTGGTCTGTGCAGATGACTGCGTCTTCAAAAGAATTGACCTCTGACTTAAAAACAGGTTAGAATAGCTCAGTAGTACAAAACAAATAACTGCTTTTGTATACCTGTGTCATCAGGTTTATCTTTCTTGTACCTTGTTGTAGATGAGGAAACCGCTGGACATGTAAAAAAAAAAAAAAAAGTCCAGAAACCATGACATCACTACTTAGTGCATGACATCAATTATTGTGGGAGGGGCTTTATCCAAGTGACCAGTTGGTATCACTGATGGTTAAAATTTCACATTAAATGATGACTATCAGGCCATTTTTGTCTCTGTTCGTCCACTAACGTAGCATTACTTCTCAACTGTTAAGAAATGGATAGTTATTTCAGTCCACCATGAGAGTGCTGCAGTTACAGTTTTCAAAAACTGAACCCATGCCCACTAACTAATTGGATCATTATTAAATGGTTACCTATTTATGATGCAATGACTATGGCTATTTTCCATACTGACACTTTCCACAGCTCGCAGAACGAGCAGCTGAGAAGGAAAGATCTGGTTTTGATTATTTAAATGGAGCCGCTAAATCTCCACACAGTGTGAGGCCAATTTGTGGTGGGTGAAAAGTGGAGCCTTTTTTTTATGGAGTTGTCGACTCGACAGGTCCTATTATCACTCATACAGAGAAAGGGGTGGTCTTCTGGGATACTGTAAGGCTTTTTGTGTGTGTGTGTTCTTTAAACTATATTTTTAATGAACAAATGCATATATGTGTCACTGATATAACATTTAAGCCTCTTTTAAACCTTTTTTTTCCCTCCTGTTAATAGTGAAGACACAGATATTGTTAACATAAGCTGAAGTTTCCATCAGCACTCTGAGCGAGAGTGAGTCAGCATTTCTAAAGTTTAACCCGGTTAAATGCAGCTCTTAGCACAGATAAATCAAAGATGGCTCTCCACAGAGATTATTCCAGGACAGGAATTATTGTTGTAGATTTAAAAAAAATAAAATAAAAAAAATTGTCATGGGGGGTGGGGGGTTATTATATGGGGAAAATGTTGGAAAAACTTAAACTTTTAGAGACCATGTGTACATGTTCCATTTTGGGATGTTATTTCCTAGGAATGCTAATAGTATTAATAATTATTAATAATTTAAGATATTCTATTATGTATTAGTAACAGTAGAAATAACAATAATAGTAATAACAGCTTGTTTCATAAAATCCTAAATGTCAATTTCTGGAGAAAAGTTCTTGTTTTGTTATTCTCTCAGGTTTTGATTCACGTTTTACCACAGCTAGGTTGTGCCACATTCTTGTTAAGCCAAGTCATGACACATGCAGTTTAACAGCAACGGATGTCAAATTAAAGGACTTCAGCAAAGTATTTAGAAGTGCATTTAGGTGAATCTGCTTATCATTTTCAGTACAAATAATATGTGTGTGTGTGTGTGTGTTTGCCCCTGCATGTTGTTCTGCAGCGCTGCAAGGAGTCTCTGGTTGCGGCCGCTCCGTGGCGTCACAGGGAATGAAGCTGTAATTTCACAGTCTTTGATGTGCTGTGTGTAGCATTACCTGTAGACTGCAGTCGTCTCTCGTTCTGTTCATTTATCTGTCTCTTCTCTTCTTCCTGTCATTCTTTCCAGCTCCTTCTTCCTCTGGAGACGGGAGTCTTTGATGTCCTCTGTGGCGTGACCTGTAAACTGTCGTAGTTGTAGTGCTCTATCCATCTCTTTCCTGCTCTTTCTGGCTTTCTTTTCTCATTTCTCATAGCTTTGATGTTTTGTGTCATTACTTGCAGTTGTTTTCATTCACGTTGTTTCTGTCTGTCTGCTTCATACCACCTATAAGACATAAAATAGTGTGCAATTACTCTGTTTTGTAGGGCATAGTGCAGACTTTATGCATTACACGTTAGTGCCCCGGGGAAAACGTAGGAGAGCTCAGAGGTTGCTCGTTTATTGCTCAGAAGACTCCGTTTTCCAGTGGCGATGTTTTTCCTATTGTAAAGGAAGTTGAGGTGACGGAGACGGAGAGCATTTGATTGGACAAAAGGTGTGTAAACTCTTAGTAAAACTAGTAGTAAAATTTCAGACTGAAACTCGCAGATTTGGGGATAGTTTGAGACAACAAAAACGTAAAATGTCTAACGTTTAACTTCATAGTCTCTGAAACCAAGTACCACACAACAAGACCCACCGATGATCTCAGGCCAATTTTAAAGACACAAACAAAACACAAGCAGACCGTTAATTTCCATGGCTCCATTATCACGGCAAGATGAAGTCACCTGTTTCTGTTCAACAAATGAGTTCCTGGTTATGTCATATGACTTTTGTTTGTTCCCTGTTACAACATTAGGACGGCCCATAAAGAGCGTTTGATTATATTTAAATCAGTGTGTTTGTGCATGTTGAGTAACATGCTCATGGATTCCAGACATAGCTTAGATGTTAATGCTCCTGTCTTCCTCTGAGTCACCTAAATATTTCAGACGTCTGAGAAGGGGAGAGTGCAGGAAATGACAGAGTGAAGGGAAAACTAATGTGTAGAAAGGGTCTGTGTTACTGTCATGGTGTCGACCAGCTCGTCATCCACAGGGGGTGGGATTTCTCAGACTTTCTGAACTTCTGTGGGTAATTTTCAGGCCACGGTCTTCACAGTAATAAGCAGGACATTAATCGTGTTAAAGGGATAGTTCACCCAAAAATAGTAGCCATTGACTTGCGCAGTATTTTTTTCCCATACGAAGTCAAGTCAACTCTTTGATTACTAACAATGTTGCACAGTTCGTGTCATTATCCGTGACAGTGGGTTTGTTTGACAGTGCAGTTAAATTAGTAAAATGATTAAATATCGAGAGTCTTTTAAAACTACAGTAGGTTGTCTTTACACTCAGCTGCTGTAACTTCTATTGAAGAGCAAGATGCTCTGTGGTTTACTCTCCAATTGTTTATGTACTGTACTTTTAAGAGACAAAGCAGGACATTCTAATGTTCCTGTTTTGAAATGTTTTGCTTCAACAACTTGTATTTAATTCGAAAAAAAATAGTTAATAATAGGCCAGGCTTGTGTGTGTGTGTGTGTGTGTGTGTGTGTGTGCGCATTTCCATCCCACTTCTCTGTCACTCTTTCATCTTTATTTCTTTACGGTTTTCTTCATAGTCCTCTCTCTCTGAAGTGGATGGTGCCGGATGGTCTGTTTGCCAGCCTCGTGATGCCACACAGACTGAGGGGAGAGTTTCCGCTGTGGCATTTGCACTCTGAATCTGTAGGAAAGCTGCCACTACTCTCTTCTTTATGACTACAGTTAAATGTCCACTAAATGATGCCAGTAAAAATAGTTTTATGAAAATGTCTGGAGAAAGGCTTGGGCTTTTGAACATGGCATTTTTGAGTGGCTGTCATTGCACGAATCAGTTGTTTATTGCAGGAATGTTCTTTAATGATTTGTCTTTTTATTTCGTGTCCATTGCATGCGTTTTGACATTAAACAATTTTAGGCCAGAACTGGTATTTAATTGCTTTGGTATATGAAACCATGAGCCACACTCACAAAAATCTTTCCATTTTAATTTTAACATTTATATTACTTTTTTTGTATGTGTATTTTTGTGATTGTAGATCACAAAAGGCTAGAAAAGTATGCACGCATGTAATTCTAATATGTCTTTAATTGACTTTTGTGTAAATTAAAATGATAATTTGCTGCATTAGACATACAAGATGATGCAGATGAGGTCATAAGACAACAGTTTTGTTTGTTTTTGACCCTTTATAATTTCATAATGTGCTATTAAAAAATAGTATACAGTATGGACTGTATATTATGTAATCAGTGCACTATGTTGTAGGTCTTTTTGTTTGCACTGCAAAGGCATCTAGTGTACAGTATGTCCCTAAAGAAATTGCAGTTTATTAGTGCTTAAACTATCGGTTGTACATTTATACTCTGTTTTTGTTTTCGTTTGACTTCGCTGACACAATTAATGATTCCCTGCAATTGGTCTCAATTACACAAGGCCACTAAAATGACGACAAATTAGCTGCAGGCAGCTTAACACAAAGAGAGAGCGAAGCATGTGAAATCCATTATCATGAGCTCTCTGTGGTTTGTCCTGTGAGGAGTCTGGCTGCTCTCTCTTCCATTATCGCTGTGATGAAACGTCTTTCAACTTTCCCAGATCCCAAATCACTCACGCTGCCTGCCTTCTCAGTTTCTTTTTTCACTTCCCCTAATTGTGAGGTTTCCTCAAATCCTGCTTTCATTGAATTTCTCTTCAGGGATCAATAAAACATTTGTATTCTATTATTGTGCGAATTACACAGATCGTGGCTCATTCAAACATGTCTCAGTGCTTTAGTCAACTGTTCATCTGAAAACGCAATCACACACAACACCGCTGCAAATTGGCCAAGATTTGAAATGAACTAAAAATAGGAGTATTTTTATCATGCTGTGTTGTTACTATGGTTTTCTTGATAGGTTTTCCGTTACCGGCGCATCTCTATTAATTACTATTTTGGCCTCTCCTTTAGCCTCTTTAGGTTATTATGTTGTTTTGTTATGTAAAAATCATAATTTTGCCAGGTTAAAAGCGTAATGGCAGACTTCTCATCAAGATGCATGATTTTAGATGCCAATCCATTCTTAGTCACATGCCAAAGTTTAATGCTTAAAGGGTTAGTTCACCCCAAAATGAAAATTTATTAATTACTCCCCCATTTCGTTCCAAACATGTAATACCTGAAATCACCTGAAATTATCCCAGGTCTAGAAACCTAGTATAAACAGTGGTAAAACAGTCAACCGTATATGCACACTTTAAAGTATTTGGTGTAACCGCCTTGTTTTCATCTGAGGAGAAAGCACTCACATGTAGTGTTGTCAAAAGACCCGGTACTTCGGTACCAAGATGGTAATACAAAATTTGAAATGTTACGGTAACAGGTTTTCTGAAGTACCGGTAGTACCGAGCACCGGGTCAACCCGGTTCTTGCCGCGCTAACCGAAAGGTGCGCACTGCGCAGATGCATCTTCTTCATAAAGGCACAGAGAGATGGCGTTCGCCGGTGCTATTGATGAGGCGGGTCTGAATCTGCTCTTTGAAAAGAAAGGAGGAAAGAGCCACAAGTGTTTTGTTTTTGAGGCTGATGACAACCAAAAACCCATCTGCAAGCAGTGTCATCAAAGTTTTATGTCAAAAGGAGGAAATACATCAAACCTTGTAAATCATTGCAATTTGCTTAGTTAATCGTTACTGTGCATTCACACCGCCGCCGACGAGAGCGTCACAATTCACCCTGGCCACCCTGCCAACGACGCTGTACAGAGATTTTTGGCCACTCTTGACGCTCTGACGTAGATAGAATGCTTGTCTTGTATTTAAAGGGGCCGCTAATAAAACAAGCTTGTGCGGACTGTATAAGTATAAGTTAACCTCGTGAAATATATTGATTGTGAAAGTAAGAAATTGATCGATGGAAAGAACATGTTTTCTTTCAATTAAAAGCCATTTGCTGCAGCTCTCTTCAACACATATTTTCCGTTTAATCCAATATGTTTTGATATGTCAGAATATTCTGCAGCAGTAACAGCTTTGCATGCTCATTATTTTTAGAAAATGCATGAAGTTAAATTATTATATTAGCCAAAATATGTGTGTTAGAGAACAAATGTATGGTTAATGTTTGTATCTTTTAAAATCGGTCCATCAGAAAAGCAGTTCTTGGTTATGAAATATAGTTTGCGTTGTTTGATTAAATAAAAGTCCTCTTATATAAAAGTGTTGTTGTGTTTTGCTTTGGTACCGAAATTGGTACGAAGAACGGTGGATTTTCACTGGTATTGGTACCGAATACTGAAATTTTGTTACCAATACAACACTACTCACATGAATGTAAACTGCGGTTGTTTATGAATCGGGTAAACTGCATGTATACGTTGTAATACTTCATAAAATAGTGGAAGACATAACTCTGGGGGGAAGAATGGTTGAATAATTTTTCTTTTTTGCGCAAAACTGAAGTTGAGCCACTGATGTGTTTACTATGTTTCTGTGTCTGAGATCATTTCAGTTGTATTTCTGTGTATGGAGGGTCAGATGACTCTTAGATTTAATCAAAAATATCTTAATTTTGGGGTAACCCTTTAAAGTAAGGGATTTCTTCAGACCTCAACGTTTACAGTGAGTATGACGTTAGCAAGCACTACTAATATGAATTCGGGAATGCTAAGAATGCTTTGGGCCCGTGCTGAATATTTAGGACAAAGATCAGGTTGTTCTGGTCACTCGACACACCACAGTCAACACTGATGCTGCATTGTGTGCTGAGTTAAGCATCAGTCAGTTGTTTGCCAAGGGTCACGGTGGGCCGCTTTCAGCACACACTAGTGAGGGGTCGAGTGCGTGACAGGAAATGATCATTAACTTTTCAAAGAAAAAGTCACACAAAGAAGGGATGCTCATATGGATGCAGGTGATTCTGTCCTTGTAGAAGTATTTCGAGTGTTGTCTAGTGACCGTTTTGATCTAGCTTTGTGGGAAAGTCTTTAATATCTGAATTGTTTTTTCAAGGCGAGATTAAAAAAGCTGCTTTTTTGGGAATTCCTGGTGAAATTAGGAAAAGGGCTAGCCAGTATAGCAACGAATGAAGCATCACTAACACAGGTCACACTTTATATTAGGTGGCCTTAACTACTATGTACTTACATCAAAAAATAAGTACAGTGTGCTTACGGTGTATTGCAAAACACTTTAGCTGCTATTGAGGTGGGATGTGGTTAAGGTAAGGGACAGGTTTGGTGTTATGGGTAGGTTTAAGGGTGGGTTAAGGTGTAAGGGATAGGTCAGCAGTGTAATTATGAATGTAACTAGTGGTGGGCCACTATCAGCATTAACGTGCTGCGTTAACTTGAGACTCTTGTCGTTTGAATTTAAAAAAATATCGCTGTTAATCTATTTACAAAGTTGTGTTGGGAGCTGGGTCTATACTACACAAACTATGATGACTTTCACCTTGATATTTTAGTGCGGATGTATACCTAGCTGAATTGCACTGTACCCCTATTCGGACGGGACTAGTTCTCTAAACTACTGTACGTGTGAGCTTCGGTTCTTTTTACCTGTTGTCTGTGATTTTACCGTTTCTGACAGGACTAACATCTCCGTGTTTATTACAGAGGTGAGAGGGTCTGTTTTGTACATCTGGGCGTCACAGAGATCACATTTATTTATTTCTTTTATATATCAAAATATATTAAACATGCGTGTGGTAAGAGAATTTATGGCATATTGCGTTGGCCAAAATACACAAAAAAACTCGTTGTGAAAAATAATATCACAGACATCGCATTCAGACGGGATTAAAATCTCCTAGTACTGTACGTCTGTGAAACAAAACATTCTCTAACGACCCCCTGTGAAACTAGTCCCGTCCGAATAGGGCTTTACTTTTAGTCATTATTTAGG
>JAUMHI010000054.1:18632895-18650170 GCA_032359435.1 Enteromius unitaeniatus | reverse complement strand
TATCCCTTACGTACCGTTTAGATTCTTTATCATAAGGCACTGATGCAGAGTAACTCTCTCTCCATGGTGGTCTGCTACTTGTGCGGCGCTGCAGCTACAGATGTTGTTGGTTGAATACGGCTGTGCTACAAAGGGTGAGCCTAAGGTGGTACATCAATTTCGTGGTATTACCAGTCTTGGTGGGGACGACGGTCTTGCATAACTTGCAGACGACATTGATCCGACTACGTTCAGACTTATAACATCCAAAAAACTGCCATCCTGGAGAGCTGACTTTTCCTCTTTTATTTACAATTTCTTTGCTCGCTGCGGCACTCATTTTCTGGTTATGAAGAGCAATCCAGCACAACATTGTGAGACAATGATATGGCACAACCAAACTTGATACTGTTACATGATTGGCTGTTAGCGTATCAGTCCCTGCGTTGCTAGGTTACCAGAGGGAGAGTGCCTTTGTTAATGCAACCAAACTAGCTTCGCAAACCGACGTTTTCTTCCGACGAAGAATAAAAAAAATTAAAAGTTTTGTCAAACACATTTTTTTTGTTGATATCGTTCACGTGTACATCTATTGCGTGTCTACGTATCATTATCGTTTTATCGCCCAGCCCTATATTGTACTGTACTGTGCTCCTCGGTGGAGATGAGATGCTATTCCACTGCATCCTGGAGGAAAAATAAAACTCCAAGCTAAGAGAGTTTGCTGGCAATACCTGGTTAAATCAGATCTCCCAGTCTAACCAATTAGCCAGTTTTTAATTGGTGTAGAGGTCCTTCCTGTTTGAAAAGTCTTGAAAGTTGAATGAAAAAAATATTTAAATATCATCCTGGCTTGAAAGCAGTGCTGGGATTTAAGTGAATATTAAACATCTTGTCCTGTTCCTGACTTATTTACAGTCACAAGGTCCATGTCAGCATAAGAAGTCTTTTAATTTTATATTTATAACCCCACATTATTTTTTGGTTATATTTTCTGGTTTATCATCTGTATTTGTCTAGTTTTAAGTTTTGCATATTTTTTTTTTTCTTAAAGTGTCCCTATTTTGCCATTTTCAATGTTGCCTTTCATGCAGTGTGCAATGTAGCTGTATGTGACTGTAGACGGTCTGCTGTGAATCCAAAAGTGCATGATAAATAAAGTTATTGTCTCCCAAAATAAAGAATCAACTCTATACTGCCCAAACGAGGCATTCAAATCCCACTTCCGCGATGGCTACATGTCACGGCGGTCCCAGTTGTATAATTCTTGCCTATGTTCTATGTAGGACTGTGAAATGAATTGAAATTCAGCCTCCAGCGATTTTATACAAAAATTACAGAAATCGAGATAAAATGGCTATTGCGCCCCATTTTGCCACCCTTTCCAGTAAAACTCTTTAATTCCTCTGTTAAAAGCCCAGTTTCAATTGCAAGTCAGTAAAATCAGGTAACAAGACTTTGCAAAATGTGCTTGATTTAAAAGCATAAAAGAGAACTTGCACATCCTCAGGAAGATTACTGTATGTTTGATAATTATAAAGCACAAATTCAAACTCACTGCTCTTGCTCTTGACTGATGGACTTTTGTAGCTTTAACAAAGAAAGTTCAATTCTTACAGTGAAGACCACTGTTTTATTTTACATTAGGTTATTTAATTTCTCTAGTAGGCTGTTAACTTAATACTTTTTAAAATGCTAATGTGTCCTTTTGCTTTTTATTACTGGCAGTTAAATTATTTCCAATAATTTCAAGGACCCTTTTTTAACTAATATTAGTTGCTGTAGTATTCTGCTATAGTACTGAGAATTGTTACATTACGCTGGTCTCTAAAATGTAGATGTCATAGCAACGTTATTTACAGGAAAAATATATATGACCCTGGACAACAAAACCAGTCATAAGTGTTAATTTTACTAAATTAAGATTTACACCTGAAAGCTGAATAAATAAGCTTCCCATTGATTTGTTAGGGTTAGGGTTATGAAGGGCAATATTTGAGCGAAATACAACTATACGAAAATCTGGAATCCGAGGGTAGAGAGAAATCGAAATGAGAAAATCGCGTTAAAGATGTCCAAATGAAGATCTTATTAATGCATGTTACTAATCAAAGATTAATTAAGAAATTGACTAAATACCTTCATGGAACATGATCTTTACTTACTATCCTAAGGAGCCTTAAAAATGGCATATAGGTTCACTTGAAGACCATGCTGGGAAACTAGAGACAACCAGTAAAGCAGCTCAGTCCAATATCACTGTATTCTGGACATGTACAGTGCGATCAGTCGTGTCTGATGCTCTAGGGAAGAGCAAAAAACAGAACCAATCTGTCTGGCAAGTGTTTCCATATGGACACTGAGAGGGGCGCATTCCTGTGGAAATGAAGGCAGTTCCTTTCATCACAAAGACATGATCAATTCATGATAAGGATGCCAGGAGCACTACAAAGTGAGGGAAAGAGAAAGAGCGCGAGAGATAAAGAAACAGAGGAAGGGAGGGATGAGGAAAGATTAAAAAAGGGGCTTGAAGTATGTAGACAGAGGGACAGTGAGGGAGAATAAGTGGAGGATTGAGGAGATACTTGAGGGAAGGATGCAGAGAGCGAGAGAACAGGAAGAGAGAAATTGGCAGTGTAAAGAGAGGGCACACAGATGTGAATTAAAACATTATGCAGCACGTTTCCCTCTAATCAGGAGATGCCATCAGGCCCTGAGGTCACTTCCTTTGAGGCCAGCTTCTCTCTGTCCAGTGATCATCACTTTATCAGGAAGGAATGCAAATTGCAGTAAAGATCTACAATGGCACTGCTGTGGTATGGTAATCACGGACAGCAGCGTGTCATGAGCGTTCCTCGGGATCAACAGAGCTTTTCACGACAACTCTAAACACCACGGCCTCGCTGGTGGAAATGAGTAAATTCATGGCTGAATTTTATTCTTAGATGCGTTGGGTTTTTTTAAAATGGAAAACAAATGGTTAATTCTTCTCAAATGTGTATTTCATCTCAGAAGCACATTTTGTTCTTGCTGTATTTTATTTGAATATATTCTAATTTGGAATTTATTCCCATGATGACCATTGAATTTTCAGCAGCCGTTATATCCACAGTCTTCAGTGTCACATGGCCCATCACAAATCATTGTAATGTTAATGTGGTGCTCAGTTTGTATTTATAATTATTATTATTTTTTTTTATTATTAGATATTTTATTTCCATTTTATTTTATTAAGCATCAAGATATATGCTATTACTATTACTAGCAATATGCTAGTAACATGCTAATCATGATAAAAACATGCTAGTCATGCTAACAACACGGTAGTAACTTGCTAATCATCCTAGCAAAATGCTATTAACTTGCTAGTCATGTTAGCATTCTAGTAACTTGCTAATCATGCTATCAAAATGCTATCTATCTATATCTCTATAGCTATATCTCTATTTATATACTATTTGTATCTATTTATCTCTTTTTTTCTAAGTCTTTCAAACTGAAAACATCAAACTTAAACTTTTTTTGTCTAGTTAATGTATTTTTTTTATGATTATTTTTTTGTTGTTTTTTTGTGATACATTTTGTTCTGGATTACATCTCCATTTTATTTTATTAAGCATCAAGATTAATAAGTTTAAATGTGCATGTGTTCAAGTCAGTGTGTCTTAGTTGATTTGAAATAGTCCTGCAGTGTTACAAGTAATCCATGTAATCTCTTTATGTTAGGTCATAAAAACTGCACATGCTAACAATTATACAGAATGGTGTCATTAAAAAATGTAGTTTTAATGATTTATAGCATGTCACGCTGCTTGATAATGCTACCTGAGACAGCTTGAAATTACATGTTCATAAGGCAAAATTATTTTAAATCACCCTGACTTGTAATCACTGCTGGAAAATGTGAACATTAAACATCCATGTATTTTTTTTTCAGTGCTGTTCCTGACCAAATTGTAATTAAACAGAATTACAGCACATGTCAGCAAAAATTTTTACATGTCAAACATGAGAAATAAGTAGGCTAATGTTAATAATTAGAAGAATTCTTCAATATTTCATGATCATATTCTCATTGCTCCAATACAGCTTTCTTCAGTGAAGTTCTTAAAATATAATTTTTGCTTCATCTGAGAAATATTTCAATAATTTAAAGAACCCTTTTGTGCAACGAAATGTTCATGAAGCCATCAATCATCGTTTAGGATCAATGCATGACCTAACATGAGGCAAAATGGCTCTAGCCTGCTCTGATTTGCGTGTCGTTGCTCTGTAAACGTATGGGCCACACTTAACGTGTCATGAGAGAGATAATTCAGCCACCCAGGGTGACAGAACACACACAGGCAACAAAACCTCAACACGGAGGGACACACACAGACCTCCGCCTCAACCCCCACAAAGCACTAGACATTTACCCATCACATCCAGTTAGAAGACACAGCCAGACAACAGCTGGTTCTCCTGGATGTTCAGCAGCGTTTCTGCATTTTTTTACTAGATCCCATCTTGAGGCCAGTTCTGGGAATAAACATACAAATATACTTTCTGGGAAGTCACATTTCTTTGTTTTCTTGGTCAAATACTTCAGTGCTGGTCTCCAGCACAGGAAGGGCTTCTTTTTCGACGGGCTCTTCTCACTGTCTGACCTGTATTTAATGACTTCTAGCTATGATTGAAGTGAAATGCCCTCTTCTGTTTAACTTGTCTCTAGACTCATATGAGCTTGTGGCGCCTGTAATAGTCTCTGATCACTCCTGACAAGGGCTGTTAGGCAGGTATTTTGAAAGCAGGTGTGAATGAGCAAATGTTTTTACAGCGTGATGAGATGGCGATGGCCTCTCAGCAGATAAACGCCTTTGATTTAACCTCTCACTTCACCCCGTGGATGAGCGAAAGAAATCCTATCAGCTTCTCGCGGAGATCAAAGCCAGCTTGTGTCTGTCCTTTTCCGTGCTGCTCAGACGTGTCAAACCAAAGGCAGCTAATTTTGTGGACCGAGCAGGGCGTTATGATGTCATGAAGAGATCAAATGTGATTACTGAGAGAGTGAAATGTTCTTAAATAAACTCGACAGTGATTACTTAACAAATGACAGGCCATCAGGTGTTGAATGTGCACAAATTAATAGATTATGTTGAAAATAATTTGAACTTTCTCTGAAGAACACACGTGGTGTTGTGTACAGTATGTAGTTGCGAAAGCCATTTCTGTGTGGTTGCTTTCTAAGCAGCCACCCTCGAGCTATCTAAGATGTAGGCGTAGATGAGTTTGTTTCTTATTCGGAGCAAATTTGGAGGGATTTAACATTACATCACTCACCAATGGACCAATGCATTGAATAGATGTCTTTTAATAACAGCTGATAAAAATATTACAATAATCCAGTGCATCAGTGAATGCCTTGTGAAGTAAAAATATGCCTGTTTGTACGAAACAAACCAATCAAGATCTAATTAACTTCTGGACAAAATATGAGTTTGTGGGAAAGTCTATCTCCTAGTTCAAACCACAACCGCATTTATGTTTTTGCTTGTGCAAATCTGTGCATATTTCTCTCCTGATTCAGAGACTGTGTTTTCTGAGGAAGCAATACTATGGATAGAGGACTGTTAGACAGTTTATTGTAAAAATAAAGATGATGTTAAAAATGTTAAATGATGGACAGGAGTCCATATGGGTTATTGTGAAGTTGTTATTAGCTGTTTAAATTGTCGTTCTAATGGTACCCTACAGAGGGTTGTGTGGTCATGCTAAATTTCTCTAAATCGGTTCCAACGAAGAAACAAAGCTATCTACACATTAAATGGCCAGAGGATGAGTAAACTTTCAGGAAATTGCGATTTTTATTTATTTTTTTTAACTTTTTTTACTTTAATGCTTATTTTCTGGCATCCTTAACATTTGGAGCAATTTAAAAATGCCTTTCCAAACACGCTGATAAATAAACCCTTATGGAATATATTATATTAAATTAAATTATGAATGCATCGTTTTTTTTGCTGGAAGATATCAGTTTATATTACTGATGACACGTGGAATTTAAAGACTTGCGAACCTCACTCCTCAAGTTAAATGGAGTTTTGGATCGTATGTGAATTTTTCGCATATTTTTGTAACTGCTGAAATGATGCATATTTAGAGATGTGCATCATGTATCTAATTGCAGATTTATGTGAAATTTTACGTCTAAATAGTAAACAGAGCAGCAGGAAAGCAGTGTTATTTAAATCCGTTCCAAACCTCTGTTCCAAATCATTGTGAGCCATACATGCATCACATGAAGTAATCCCCTAATGCATTGTAACTACAGCAGTAAAACCATCCAAGATGTCAGACAAGTCAAATAAAAAATTGCTAGTTCTATTGCCTGGTTGACTAGTTACCATGTTCCAAATACCAGCTTCAACATCTCAACTCCAAGATGATCTTCCTGTTTAGAACCAGTGTATTTTTTTTTAGTGTTATTCATATACTATTATAATGTTATATCAAGCTTTTCACGTAATATTTGTTTTATTTTATTCAAACTTTATTTCAGTTTACGAACACATTCCAATACATGTCTTAAGGGGAATTTTCTAGCAAGGAATTATAGATCAAATTAGAGGGTTTGTCCACCCCAAGATTTTGTAATTAATCACTTACCAAACCGTAAAAGCTTCATTTGTCATTGGAACACAATTTAAGATATTTTAGATATCACGGGAGGCTCGTGACTGTCCCATTGACTGCCAAACGTTTATCACTGTCAAGGTGCAGAAAAGTATGAAAGACCATCAGAATGGTTCATCTGCCATCAGTGATTTAACCGTAACGTGACAGTGTTATTTACTTGGCAGTTGATTGGACAGTCACAAGCCTCCTGGTTTCATCTAAAATGTCTTAAATTGTGTTCTGAAGACAAAGAAAGTTTTTATGGTTTTGGAACAGCATAGGGGTGAGGGTTTAATTTTCATATCCTCCTTGATAAGGACACAAATCATTTTTTTTCTGAGAGAGAAAAAACATGTTCATTAAATTAAACCTGCCACACACATTCTTGCACTTTTATGACAATGAAGTAAATTGTGGTTGAGAAGAAATCCTTCTCTGATTCATCTGTCATCACTAACAGAACAAATCTATTCAAGATTATTTAAAAATACGAAGTATACGTCATGAAACTTAAACCCAACTAAATGATCTCAATAGGGATGGAGTTTCCTGTCAAACTGCTGTATATTTTCTCATCAGGACCTGACACTATTCTTTTCATTACTTCTGCTTAGCATCACTCCTCAGAAACTCTCCACAGCAGGCAGATAGCTGGGCAGCTCTCTAGGTTTTGGAACGGAGCTGCTCTGTGAACTTGAGCTGAATTTTGTGGGTTTTTAAAACTGGGATGGGCTCTTAAAACGCTAAATGTTACCCTGCTCTCGGCCAAGCCAAAACAAATGTAAAAGCGTGCTAATTCACAACAGGCCTGGCATCAGCACACCCCAGGAGTTCTTCATGTGTTCTGTTTAGTCTGGCAGCCACTCCAGACGCTGAATATTGTTTTATTATTTTGGTAAACAATGGGCAGATTGTTGCAGGGAATAAAGAGGCCAAGCCAACCGCAGGCCATGCACCAGACTCACCTGGAGACAGCAGGTGGGTCAGCGGGTATGCTCGAGCCCTGGGTATGAATCCTGGATGGATACACAAAGTATTTCAACGCTCAAGACACACTATATTGATTTGTATGAATAAATATCAAACTTTAACCAACTGATCCCATAATGACAAAACAGAATATATGTTGTATTCAAAATATAATGCATTTCAAAACATAATTTAATTTGAGTATTCTACACCAGCAGAATACAAAATGTCATAGATTACGTCTTGTTATTATGGCAGTTCTTTGCAGAGCGATTAAATGGTGTTTTGAAACCATCAAATACCTCCATTTGAAAGAAAAAAAGATTATACCCAAATTCTAATTTCAATTCTAAATAATAATAATAAAACATGTTATTGGACAAAAATAATTAGAATCATTTTCCTAAAGAACAAAGGTAAATTGCAAGGCTTCTGTCTCTTAACTGTGAAGGCACCAGGTGTGAATAAAGAGGTTAAATAGATGCCTTTTGGTTTAATATTCATTATGTAACTAATGCAGTGGTATTCACACACTTAAATCTGGCAGAAGTGTCTTTTTGTGGCCATGTAAATCTCAAAATCCTGTGCTTGTGGAAAATGTCTCATAGTTATAGTATTTACGCTTACAAATAAAAAAGAAGAAAGTTTTATGGTACTTGACATAAAAAATAAAGAAGTGTGTGGATGCATCAGACAGGCACATGGATCAAACCAGCAGTTGGCTGTCGTCCCAGTGCAGGCTCCAGTGTCTGTCTGTCTGCCTCCTGGATGCCACATGAGGGTCTCTAATCACAAACGCCCCTCCAGACTGACATTCCTCCATGACAATGATGGGTAATAATGACTCTGTGCACTCACACCGTTAGGAGAGAAAATATACAGTGTTTTACTCATTTACATTTTTATAAACCTTTTCTATTAAAAAAAAAAAAAAAACACATTTCTGTGTGTGTGTACAAACAAGTGCTGTCAAACAATTGATCGCATCCAAAATAAAAGTTTTTGTTTATATAAAAGCACTCAGTACATTATATAAAATATTTCATATAATATACATGCATGTGTTTTATTCATATATTCATAAAAAATATACACTACATACACAGACATTTATTATCTGAACAAAAGCATTTTTTTTTATGTACTTAATCATGATTTATCATTTGACACCGCCACAAAGCACTTTCCCAGGTCACTCATACATATACCTGAGGCTCTGAGCTGTTTATTGTTCACTTAGAACAAAAGTCTTTTTAATTGTTTGTTTTGATAGTTTATCGCAGCTAGCTGCAGCATGAAATGAGTTTAATTAGCGATGCCAGTTCTGTCTTTGCGCAACCGCCTACCTCTGACGTCACAGAGGCCGCAGTACAAAGATGAATGGAGCATATTGTTTAAGAGCAGATCTACTGGGTGTAAGTAATGACACCCGTTCCGAGACTGTTTAGATAAGCGTGGTAAAAACACACTTGTGCCAGGTGAGAAGTTGCTTTGAAGTCTCTAATGAACACGGACATTCCCACCGAGAACAAGGCTCGCTTCTTCTGTCGAACATTGTTTTTGTGCGGCAACCAATAACATTGAATTGCTGTGCACCTGTGCCAAAGAAATCAACCGTGAATCAATTATTCAGAGGTATGCGAGATGTTTGTTGCATCTTACGTTATCTCTGAAATCAGCCATCACCTTCGTAATTTCGGCAGCGCTGTACTGAGACGACAAAAACAACCCACCCATGTTTTGTGGTCAGAGAGGTGATGCAATTCTGTTTTGAACTCCAGCGCTTGCGGAAAACGTGCGCTGCATAGATGAATGAGATAATTGTCATCGTGTAGACGTTTGAGTATGATGCTGTTAGCAGTCAGAGCTCTGCTTCGACTCAGTCTTTGAGGGCTGGAGTTTAACTGCCGTATTTGGGAACTGATCCCTCCCCCTACACCATCACCACAAACACACACACACACACACACACATACACATGCCTGTGGCCAGCAGAGGTTTGTGGTCAGCCCAATAACGAGCGGTTCAGCGTAAACACGGTTTCTAGACTGCCCCAAACCCCACAACCCTCTGCTGCTGAAATATTACTCACAAAGCTGTCACCGTGTGTGTGTGTGTGTGTGTGTTTGTGTTCATATGAAGTGCTAGACTTGCTAAATGACATATGAAAATATTTAAAATGCACAGCGCTGAGCAAAAACAGATTTCTTCAAATGCCAGTTTTGTTTGTGAACTTAAAAAAAAAACTGTCTTGACTCAGCTGTTGTGAGTTGGATTTATTTCTTTGTTGTTGTACCTAAAGAGTTGTGTGAGGTCATCAGAGGACTGTAGTTTTATACAAATGCTTACTGCACAGTGCTTGCATGTAGTGTTGCTTTATTTTATATAGTATAAATTAATTTAAAAATTTAGTGTATAAAAATACATCATGAACATTATATAAATAACAAAGAATATACAAAATAAGTGTGTGTGTGTGTGTGTGTGTGTGTGTGTGTGTATATATATATATATATATAGATAGATAGATAGATAGATTTCTTCCTGCATTAAAACCATTAGTATTATGTTTTAAAAAGATTATGAAAGTACAGTAGCTTTTTGTTATTTTGACTAGTTGACTAATTTAGAATTTGTTTAAAAAATGTTAATTGTACTCAAACATATACCTTTTAAATGCATTTTTGTGTGTGTGTGTGTATAAAATATATATGGGTGATATAATTGCGGGTACATTTGGTTTCTTTAGTCTGATACTGTAACTTGCCACAGTTTTATTAAATGTTTTCCTAAAACTCCACTTGCTTTGAACATATACAGTGGGTACGGAACGTCTTCAGACCCCCTTTAAAATGTTCACTTTTTGTTATATTGCAGCCATTTGCTAAAATCATTTAAGTTAATTTTTTCCTTGTTAATGTACACACAGCACCTCATATTGACAGAAAAACATAGAATTGCTGACATTTTTTGCAGATCTATTCAAAAACAAAAACTGAAATATCACATGGTCCTAAGTATTCAGCCCCTTTGCTCAGTATTTAGTAGAAGCACACTTTTGATCAAATACAGCCATGAGTCTTTTTGGAAAAGATGCAACAAGTTTTTCACACCGGATTTGAGGATCCTCTGCCATTCCTCCTTGCAGATCCTCTCCAGTTCAGTCAGGTTGGATGGTAAACCTTGGTAAACAGCCATTTTTAGGTCTCTCCAGAGATGCTCGATTGGGTTTAAGTCAGGGCTCTGGCTGGGCCATTCAAGAACAGTCATGGAGTTGTTGCTATTGTAGCTGTGTGCTTGGGGTCATTGTCTTGTTGGAGGGTAAACCTTCGGCCTAGTCTGATGTCCTGAGCACTCTGGAGAAGGTTTTCGTCCAAAATATCCCTGTACTTGGCCAAATTCATTTTTCCCTTGTTTGCCGCACGGCCAGCTCTAGGAAGGGTTCTGGTCGTCCCAAACTACTTCCATTTAAGGACTATGGAGGCCACTGTGCTCTTAGGAACCTTAAGTGCAGCAGAATTTTTTTGTAACCTTGGCCAGATCTGTGCCTTGCCACAATTCTCTGAGCTCTTCAGGCAGTTCCTTTGAACTCATGATTCTCATTTGCTCTGACGTTCATTGTGAGCTGTAAGGTCTTTTATAGACAGGTGTGTAAGCCAATCAAGTCCTAATCAAGTCCAATAAGAATAATCACACACAGCTGGACTCAAATGAAGGTGTAGAACCATCTCAAGACATGGACAGCACCTGAGTTAACAGCAAAGGGTCTGAATACTTAGGACAATGTGATATTTCAGATTTTCCTTTTTAATAAATCTGCAAAAATATCAACTATATATATATATATATATATATATATGTGTGTGTGTGTGTGTGTGTGTGTTTTATGTTATCATTTTCTTTATAATATTTATTATATTTTATCATCACATTGTTTATTTTGTTCATTTATAATACTAATTTACTTATCATTTTATATTTATATTTCATATGCGCTTCATGCTCATATGTACATAAAAATAAACTATAAATAAATAATAATAAAATAAAATAATAATAAATAAATAATATAAAGCAGTTAGATTGGAACAGTGTTATGGAGAATAAATAATGGATTAATGTGTTTTGTTTGGATGGTTCCTTCAGTGTATCCAAACAGTAAAAATATATATTGCACACATATACATTTGGCAAGCTGTATTGCAGTGTAACAGAATGCTCTTCTGCGGTTTTGTTTGGACTTGTTTCTGAGTAATTTGCTCATTTGGCCGAGATAGGAGGTGAGTAACTTTGACAGTTACTGAGAAGAACAGCTCAGAAAACCAAAACTACACATTGTGAGTGTGGACATGATTTGTGTGTGTGTGTGTAGGCTGTCTCCTCCTCGAGTCTCCATGTGCACAGTTAAAATAGTCAGTTTTCGTGAGGCCTCGAATCTGTGACGCCTGACATCATTAAACAGATCTGCCTGTCTGTAATTTTCAGCCACAGTGTCTGTCACCAGAGAGAAAGACAGACTGAAGGAGAGAGACAGCAGGGTCAAGGGATGAAGAGAAAGGTTACTTTTAACCGTAAGAGCATGAAGGAGTGGAAAATTCACTCTTTTATGGTCTTACTAATGAAGAGTCTTGTTCTGACATTTGCCAGCTGCTGTGGAGATGTGAACAGCGTCTTGTGATTTGATTTGCAAAAGTGGCCCCAAAAAGACATACAATATTCCACGCTTAAAAATGAGTATTATATTCCAAAATATAAAACTTTGCATTCGCAAACAAATAACGCAGAGCTTATTTGTTTCTTGTTTCAGCAGTTCACTCAAATATGATTCTTTTATTATTCACTCACCCACAAAACTTTTTTTTCCAGTGAAACATAGACGAAATATTCGAGGAATGTAGTTTGTTGTTGTTTTCAGTGCAGTTACAATAAAAAAAAAAAAGGACAATAATTCATAAAACGTGTTCACTAATCTTGATATCCATTCTAGCTCTCTAGAAGGTTCATTGTCATTTTGAGAATGATTCTTTTAGTGAGTCGTTTAACTGAATGGTCTGAATGATTCATTCATGAATCTGACTCAGTATATCTGTTTTAACAGTGAACATGTCACTGGGATGACAATTTATGTCTCGTTCTGTTCTATATTTTGTTGTCCAAAGAAAACTTTATTCACATAATTTAAACGCATTCAGAGTTCATTATTCAAATATTTTAAACGGCTTAAGGGTGCGTTGACCGAAAGGTTATATTTGGGTGAACAATCCCTTTAAGTTAATTTCAGACAAACCTTTCATCATGTCTTTAGTCATAATTATAGCTTCAGGCCAAGCATCGGTATTGATCAGCTGCATAATATTAAAATGAATATGTTGTCAATAACTCACCCTTGTCGTCCGAAACCTGCACGAGGTTCTTTTCTGTGTTGTACATAAAATAATTTTAAAAGAATGTTGGAAATCAAACAGTTGATTGACTTCCTTCAGTTGTTATTTCCCTATTTATGGAAGTCATTGGGACCGACAGCTGTTAGGTTCTTTAAAATATAATCGTTTGAAACTTCTACAGGTTTGGAACAACATAAGGGAGTATATGACAAAATGTACATTTTTAGGTAAACTATTCCTTTCATTCAGCTACAGAGCACACTTAACACGCGTATCGTTGTGAATCCTGAACTCACTCTATATTGCTCTATACATGCAGTGTGCGTGCCAAACAGGCTAGATAATAAAGTAATTAAAGGGTCAGATATCTCTATGATTAACCTGCAATTCAGGCCTGACTGCAGGACTAATTAGAAGTTAGCCAGACACACCAAAGGTTGTTGCTCCTGATCCTCTTGTACTTCCTCGGGATTCTTCTCGTTTGATATCCTCCTGTCGGCTTTGTACTTCCCTGCTGTTTGGGCCCATTCAGGCTTTCATGTGGTCAGGTGTTTTTCTGCAGACAGGGATATGGCTACCCAGAGGATTACGGCTCTTCAGCAGAGCTCGGAGCTTGTTTATTTGCCATGATAACTTCCGTTAGGGGCTCACAAAGCTGGAACGCGGTAGAGTAGAATTTTATGTTAAGAGTTATGACTTTTTGTAGATGCCATCCACCAAGTGCGTACATAAAAAAAAGTAAAAAAAAAAATCATGTCAATAACAAAGATGTGTCATCATTCAGTACACACACACATATATATATGTGTGTGTGTGTGTGTGTGTATAAATAAATGTGTTGAAGTGTATGTATTTGAAGTGGAAATCTATGAAGGATGTGTGCATTGGTTGCCCCCGGTACTTTTAAAGTGCACTTCTTGTTTGTTTGTTTTTTACAAAGAAGTTAAAATTGAAATCTATGAAGTTGCAGTGGAAGCCTATGCAGAAAGTGTGCTTGGGTTGTTTTTTTTGTTGTTATTCTTTACAAACAAGTAGTTTTTTTTTGTTTTTCTCGGTGGTAATCGAAAATTGCGCAAACATAGACAGCTTGGTTTTCTTCCTGTACTCTATGCATTGAATTAGGACACGTCTTCACATTAACACTTACATTTATTAATTTAAGAAACATTTTTTTTTTATCCAAAGCGACTTTGCTACACAGAATATATTGCATTTGCCACGTTACAGTGACGTTGGAAGCGTAACCCGCTGAATAAAGCAAACAGTGTATGTCATTAAACTATTAAAAACCTCCCTAAGTGGTTTCTTTAGATTGCAGTTGTGGCAGTACAAATGGTAAAAATCCATTAATTGTTATTATCATATCATTTATATGTTTTCGTCACACAAACATCTTTACAATTTGCTTGAAATAAAAATAGAGTACTGATGACCATCTCAATCATATGGCTTGCACATTTACAATATTGATGTGTCTGAATCATAAAATGCTACTTTTACAGGATCCATATGCTCAGTGTTAAGTGCAATTTCTGACTACGTATTTACAATACAGTAATTTACTGCAAGAAGAATAAGAAGTTCCTTATAAAGGGAAACAAAAGCAATCTGCCTTTTGTGATGACCCAGGGAAAAAAGTCTTAAATAGCAGAGTGTACAACAAGAAACATCCCTACGGTGCAGTTTCTCTGCATCCGTCCAGGAAATACGATCAGTCCTTTTATTGGCACATCCTTCCGTGGAATCAGTTTTCCTTTGCTGCCGCTGCATGTGTGTCTGCATGCGTGCGCGTGGTGTGTGTGTGTGTGTAGCAGAGAGCGGTTCTGCGGGGTCAGCGCGTCTGGCAGGTGTGGAGGTTTCGGCTTTCTGCTCCGGGCTTCTCTCTCTGGCCTCGGCAGGTCAGGCCAGAGCCGCAGTCGCAGCGCTGGAAGATCTCCAGATTGTGAGCTCCTTTCCGCCGATGGCGAGTGCACACCTGCCCCTCCGTCAGCACCGGCTTACAGATCCGTGACCAGAAGTGTCTGGCGCAACAGAGCCCTTCCACACAGTCCGAAGACCTGAGACACGTCTCGCCCTCGCCACCTGACAGATTATAAATCACATTCGAGCAGGTTATAAGAGCTGGAAGATTTGAAATCAGACTTCTAAATTAAGAAGAGATGAGACAACAGAAACGAAGAGACTTGGATGAGATGATGTAAAATGTGTAATGTGTTTAAATGAAACAAGGAGACAAGATGAGAAGAGACCGAAAACAAAACAGACGAGAGGAGAAAACAGGAGACTGAAAAGAGATGTATAAAAAAGATGATGAGGAGAGACCAGAAAAGAAATGGAAAGACAAAAGAAAGATGCCATAGGAGAACCTTTTGGTCTAAATGGTTCCATAAAGAACCTTTTAACATCTGAAGAATCTTCCTGTTTCACAAAAGATTCTTTGTGGCGAAGAAGCTTCTTCAGATTATAAAAAAGTAAGAAAGTGATGGTTCTTTAAAGAACCTTTGACTGAACCAAAGATGGTTCTTCTATTCGCTCTGAAGAACCTTTTAAGAGAGTATTAGGGATGAGAAGAGCCAAGATGAAACAAAGAATGGATAAGAGATGAGAAGAGGAAAGTAAATGAGGCAAGAATAGATCAAATGAGAAAGAAAGGAGAAATGCATGAAGAGACCAGATAAAAACAAAAGAGAAGAATGAAGATGAGGAGAAAATACAAGAGGTGAGCAATTGAAATGAGATGAAATGATAAGAAGCAGAAGAGAGGAAAAGAAAAGCAAAACGAAAATGAAAGCAGTAAAAAGTAAAGAAGAGACAGATTTGACACCTTTGAGTGGCTGCTGTGGTTTTGGTAGGCTGGTGGTTCTTTTAGGATGTGTGAAGTTCTGCCCACGTGTTACAGGCATATTTGGTTCATCCGTGTTGCCAACCGGTAGAGCGGCATCTACCGCGCCGACAGCGTCTGTTTCAGCAGGTTGACACACACCTGAGAGAGAGACACGAATGGAAAAAATTAATCTTCATGCAAACTGAAATGAAAAAAAAACCCACAAAACGATGTCTGGTGTGTACCATTGATGCATCGATTTCCAGCGCAGCACATTCCGTCGCGAGCGCAGCGCTTCCTCCGCCTGCGGCACGAGAGACAGACTCCGCGAGAGCCGTTACAAAACTCACCGAGTCTGCACTCGTCATCGGCGGCGCAGTGCGGCGACTGTGGAAGAGCAAAGCATCACAATACACTTTATTTGAACGGCTCCTTTAAAAGCACATACATGTCACAAAACCCCCCAAAAGGGGTTAAAAAGCATCTCAAACTGAGTCCTTTTAAATCCTCTGTGCGTGTCAGCATCCCGTGGTCACGTACCGGAGCGTGGCTGTCCGCGGTGCCGGTGACGCTAGGGCTCGCGCTCACCGCGTCACTCGGACTGGATGCTGCGGGCAGATGCCTGATGGAGTTCCGTAACACAGGTCCGACTTGAGCATCCGCAGTGATTCCTCCCCAAACCGCGAGATAAACAGTCACAGCGGTGAGTAGTGAGAGCATGTTCTTCTCCGTCAGTATGTCACGCATTATGTCCAAACTCCACGGCACTTCATGCGTTTCCAAGAGTTTTATACACGCGGTAGTTTGTATATTCCCGCCCCTTTTAAATGACTGTCCTAGAGCATCAAAGCCGCTTTTCACCGCCCATCTCATCGCCTGCGCAGACGCGCTGCATGAACTGATGTCTGCGCAGGCGAGCGGAGTAGTTCTGGCGAGGCGCAGCATCCCAAGCCGCGCACCGTTCTCTTGCGTAACCTAATGATTATACAGAAGCCACGCCCATTTGATCATAATACGTCTTTCGCAATAGCTGTGCGTAATTACCGTCGCGCCCCCTCAGAAACAGACTGACAACTTTAAGTGCTTAATGTGGAATTTAAGGGTTATCATTATACACGACGGTACCTGCCAGCAGACCTCTGTTAACTAGCTCTAGAGCCTAAACCTGATCATTTTTCTGTCAGCACATAAAAATAATATGCACGTTAATGTGAAGAGGAAAATATGTTTTTATTGCAGTAAGTTAGATAAACGCGTGAGATATATATATATATATATATATATATATATATATATATGTGTGTGTATATGTATATATATATATATGTATTTGTATGTATATATGCATGTGTGTATATATACATATATATAAACATATATATATGTGTGTGTGTTTATATGTATGTGTGTATATATATATATATATATATATGTGTGTGTGTGTGTGTATATATATATGTGT
>JAUMHI010000054.1:18614435-18629435 GCA_032359435.1 Enteromius unitaeniatus | reverse complement strand
GCCGTAGAAGGCAACCCAATCCCACATGCGTTCCTGTTTCAAACCTGGCCGTTCACAGTGGTCCGTAGGGATGGGTACCGAAACACGGTATTTAACGGTTCTGCTGTCGGTACTGGAGAAAAAAAATCGAATTTTGTTTCTGAGGTAAGAGACTTTGAATTTCATTACAAAAATACCGATAAAATAATGTCACTGACAATAAAGTTGTCAGCATGTCATGTGACCGCAGGCACTGAATCGGGACAGCTTTAATGCACGTCTTTTAAAATAAAAGTTTGCATAAGAAAACACGTATGCATAAACATCACACAAGGTCTCTCTCAATTAGTATGTTATAATAAAGTTAATCATTTAACAAACGCACATTTTGGTTACATTAAAAATAGTCTACATATAAATATCTCGAGTATTTTTTTTCTTTGCAGTAGCCTAACAAAATTTTACACATTAAAAATGCCTTTACAGTACTGCATTTATAAATAGATGGATAATTACAAAATAAAGCAGAGATAATAGACTAAGATTACCTAAAACTTAATTTGTAATGATGAAATACATTCACTTTATTTAGTGTACATTGTAAGAGGTTCCAAACTTTTATTCTTTTTAATCCCAAACACAGTTAACTTGTTTAATCTAATAAAACAAACAGTTGATTGTTTAGCTGCATTTTGCTACTTTGGTTAAAGCTGCAGGTAAAACTGTTAGTCCTCTTGCAGCCTACCTGCATGCCCCGACTGTAACCCCTGCCCACTCTTTTACAGGAAAACTGCTGTTTGTGGAATATTTGCTCAAACATTGGTGTTTGTTAGGCTACAATTATTATTATTAAGTGTTAATTCTGTTCTCAATTTTTTATTAAAAACACAACAAAAAGTACCGATAAGAGTACCGTTAAAGTACCAGGTCAACAAGTGGCATCGATAAAAGTAGTAATACCGTTAAAACCTTAACGATACCCATCCCTAGGTGGTCAGTACTAATTCTTATAAATCTGAGACAATAAATACAGTACACTATTAATGGAGCTATGAATTTGAGGCACATTTCATTGGATGAAGTTTGAGAACACCAGCACTGGACTCAGAATATCATAAACCGTAAAGGCCGTCCACCCGGACAATAAATTAACAGCGAAGAGAGGCGAGAAGATGCGTCTATGATGTGTTGTGAAGTGTGATGAGCGTGGCAGATAAACCGATACATGTCAGGAACGCCAGCGTATGCGTGAGTTTCTCAGGGTAGTGATGCTATGTTATCATGTACATGTGCTATAACGAACGAGTATTACTTTAAGAGCAACATTCAGGTCTGTCTGGACTCCTGCGACATACAGTGTGAGCTTTTTACGAGTAGTCTGCACACGGATCGACGAATGAAGAGTTCGCAGCCAATCAGGGAGAAGAAAACATTGCTGAGGTCACAAGCTTTTCCCTAAATGGCCGGTCTCCTCAGTCAGCTCACAGTAAAGGTGGTTATCGTGGGTGAACACGCACACAGACGCGCGCTCACACAAGAGATTTATGTTTTGTCTCCGTCTCGCTTCATTTTAACCAGCTCTTCTTCCTCCCACATATCTCCTCCAGTCCGTGCAGTAGTGCAGGCGTCCCGTTGTGAGCAGTGTTGTGTGTCTGTGTGCACGTGTGCTTAAGCCCGTTTAGAAGTCTGTGTCCCAGCCTGAGTTATCATCAGGCGGCGGGTCTTCGTTGTCTTCAGGAAAGCTATCAAAGTTACTGGTGTCTGTAGATGATGTTACCTGCAAGAACACGACAACAACAAATGTTAGCGTGCGAAAATATATATACATTTCTGTTAATGTTGGGGTCCATAAGAATTTTTTCAAATGTTGTTACAATCTCTTTTGCTCACCACGGCTGCATTTATTTAATGAAAATTCAATAAAAAACAGAAATACTGTGAAATAATCTTATGATGTAAAATAAATGTTAATGTGTTTTAAAAATGCAATATATCCCTGTGATGCAAAGCTGCATTTTCAGCCTTTAGTTCCAATCATTCTAAAATCCTCATTTGGTGTCCAAATGTATTTGATATTCATTTAAAATGGAAATCTTTTGTAACATTTTATTACACGGCTCTCTGGAATGCTTGATTCTGATTGGTCAGTTCAGTCATTTGCAGGTTCGTTCTTTTCTAATAATTACCGCTCCAAAGTAATAATGCATAGCCGGTGCTACTTATACGTTTAAAATCTCTCCGCGCCAACAAAGATTACCGTTTGGCGCCATCTTGTGACAAACACTGGACAACCACAATTAACAATGGAAAATTTAAAATACATCCGTTATTATATATTCATATGTAGATGTTATAAATTGTCTGACTAACCTTTGAATGTTAGTCACGTGGTACTATATCATTTTGCAGAAGGATGAACATTTTATTTCATTTCATTTAATGAAAAATTTAAAACAAATATGCCAATAAAATGTTTCAAATTCATGTCCAGTTTTTTTCCTTATGTGGCAAGTAGCCGTGTAATAAGTGGGATAATGTAGAGGCAGCCGGTAGTTATCGTGAAATAAGCCCCGACAGTGTGATCAGGACCCGACGCCAAGCAGAGGGTCTTGTATCACGCTGAAGGGGCTTATTTTACTAAAAATGTGCAGGATCAGAAAGCTCTCAGATTAGATGAAAAATCTAAAATTTTTGGGTGAACTATCCCTTTAAGATTTGTTACCATTACAGCATGTAATGCAGAAAGTACTTCTGGCCAAACATCCGTGTAAAATCTGTAAAAGCTTACATTGGGAATGATGGGGGGCGTCAATGTCCCCTTTCTCAATCCGTCCCAGTTAAACCCTTCGAACCATCTGCAAACATATTCATTACATGAGACGCTTCATAAACGATAACAGCATATTTTTCATGTTCATGTTTTAGAGTGATGGTCAAACTCACTTGTGCTTCTGGATGTCTTTGACACCGTTTTTCAAGTTTCCTAGTCTTTCAGACGGCGTGTCTCTAAGAGCAAGAAAAGACAAATCTGCATAACTGCTAATAGAAAGTCAATGTGTTTTATAGTGATGGACATACCTGCATAGCTTTTTGATGAGATTGGCAGCATTTTTGGTTATTTTTTTGGGGAATTCGATCATGTCGATGCCTCTAAGAATGATGTTGTATGTTTTCATTGGATCTGGTCCCGAAAAAGGAGGACTGGAAAATAAAGAAGAATAAAATGATTGAAAGTGTAGTATAAATAATCAATCCTAACACTTTAATAATGTTTAATCGGTTAGAAGTAGGTTTAAATACTCTGTTTCTTACCTGCCGGTCAGCAGCTCGTACATGAGGATGCCGAGGGACCAGTAATCAGCAGAGATGTCATGACCTTTATTCAAGATGATCTCTGGAGCCACATACTCTGGCGTACCACAGAATGTCCATGTCTTCTTCCCAAAGCCGATCTTCTTAGCAAAGCCGAAATCCACCTTTAAAAGATTTACACAAGACTTGAATTATCATCCTTGAGTCTCCTTTGACAGACGCGGTCTAAATTATTTAAAGAGACAGAGCCACTTTTTACCCACCCACATGTTGTTCAGATTTCAAAATTCAAATTTTGTTACAAAAAAAGGCAAAAATAATCAAATCCTACTGGCTTGGAATGACATGAAGGTGAGCTTTTCAGAGAAACGCACTTATAAGAGGATCAAAAAGTACAATGTTCTAGTTGACTGCAGGCTGTTTTTGTCTTTTTATCCTCATGAAACTACTAGAGGACAAGCACTGAGTGTCCATGATCTGTGTCTTTACTGTCCTCACCAGTTTGGCGTAGCCTCTGTGGTCAAGTATCAGGTTCTCTGGTTTGAGGTCTCTGTATATGATGCCTTTGGAATGCAGGTAAGCGAATGCCTCAACCACACAGGCCGTGTAAAAGCGCGTAGTTGAATCGTCAAAGTTGCCCCTGTGATTAAGAAAGAAACAGGACTGTTATGTTGAAATTCAGACAGCGACTGTATGAAAACACATTGATCTTGAGTGAATTGACAGGTCTCACCGGTCTCTAAGAATAGTCCACAGTTCTCCACCTAAACACGCCTCCATCAGCATATAGAGGTATTTACTGTCCTTAAAAGTTCTATAGAGTCTAAGAAAGCAAGAGGAAGATGGTCAGAACGCTGTTCTACAGATTCAGAATTATGTATTTTCACGTTGTCAAAATGTCAAAACAAAAATACCTTGAAATGTAAGGGTACATTTACATTTGTAAAAAATTCTATAAATTATATGAAATTTATACATTTGTATGTTTTTTCCTAATGGTTTGCCATGTCTGTCGACTCTTTACTGTGTCTAAATCATGTTTTTTTGTGTGTGTGTTCACATAGCTTATTCAACAAAAATGACCAAGTGTCACAATAATGAAGAAAATAAAAAAAAATCTAAATGTAAAAAGGGACCAAAGGGACTCGTAGGGGACAAAATGGATTGACAGCAATAACTAAAGTGAAAAAAAAAACATTTTATTTCAGCTAGTTACCAAAATTGTTGTTTGTTACAACAAAATTACTAGAACATATGAACTATAAAACTGTAAAATATAAAAGTTCTAAATATAACAAAAACTGCAACAAAGTATCACTGAAACAAAATAATACAGGATATAAATCCCTGAAGTGTAAAGCAGGAGTAGGTGCGGGTCACTGGAGGTACCTGACTATAAAGTCTGAATGTGCCTCCTGCATGATCAGTTTCTCCGAGCGGATGTGCTCCTGCTGTCTCGTGTCCACAATGTGACGCTTCTTTAAGATCTTCATTGCGAATGTCTTCATCTCATCACTCTTGAGCTGCACCTGAGAAAAAAAACAAGATAAACCTTTTTACTTGTCACACAAACAAAATTATATCTGAACAAATGACTAAGATTATGAACTATTATTAAAATACACAATGTCATCAAAAATGCACTTTTTTATAATATAATGCACTGAAAACATGTGTTACCAGCTCAACACGGCCAAATCCTCCAACTCCAAGAGTGTCAATGATGTTGAAGTCAGACAGGTTTAGGTTGGAGAAGAATGCGTTTTCCGCCTCGTATCTTCATTTCAAAGAGCAGAGGAGAAGAGCAGTGAGTGGAAGAAAGATTGTAGTTATTCCCTCTGTCTGTCTAGTGGGGCAACCCAAATCTTGATCGATAAATCAAAACTTAAATCATTTTGATCACCCTTTGTTTAGATTACTGCTCTGCACAAGAGGAACCTTATAAGGTGCAATCTGGGATGCTTTTTAAACAATATGGAAAATAGTAACAAAACAGTTTTATTTAAACAGGATCTTTGTGAAAAGTGGTTGCTTTTTCCTTTAATTTTTAGTTTTTAGTATTTTAGTTTGAAGTAAAGGTAAGGTAAGCGTGCCACATTGAGACACAATTTAGCCATTTGGGAAACAATTATGGGTTACGTTTTATTGTTATATTTTATTTTGAATGCAAATCAGGGTTTTGGTTTGGATCAGTTCACCTTTTGTACACCACTGATATTCGCAAGAATTTATCAGAGGTCAGAATGGCATCAGGTTTCTGTAACATTGCAAATAAAATGCCATGCTGTCATATTTTCCTCCAATCCAGTGCTTATATGAGCCTATGATTCAGAACTGGCCAATCAAATCCCTTCGCTTCAGTCATGGCCAATGACACGGTTAAGCTGCTATTTAGCTTGGCAAAACCACTTTGCAGTGTCACACAGAGGTTAGGATTTTCCGTGCGCAATGCCAAGGGTCCTAAAAACCAGCATACATACACAAAGCGTGCTTTAGATAATATTCAATCCTTTTCACATAATCAGCTATTGGGCTGGCAGGGTCAGAGATGTGCAGAGCTGGTATGTTCTGCAAAGCACAAACAGCAGTTTGTTTGAGCAGTTCTGGAAAGAGGAATGGATACAAGCCAAAACTCTCTAAACGGAAGTAATTCATTCTTCAGCTGAATGCAAGCTGGAGATGTTTAATGTCTCATACCAGCTGCAGAGCTGACGAGTGTCAAACACCCATTAAAATTTTTTTTTATAATAATATGAAATAAATTAACATATTTAAAAGCTGATAAATATTTTAATAAATGTTAAAAATGTGGATTGCACAAGGTGACTTTTTAATCCAGCTTTCATGCCTTCCAGCCATCTGAAAACACCCACTGCATCCAAATGCATGATCTGCCAAAGCATGATTGAGATTAAAACTCTCAAGGAGGAAACATGGCATGTGTGTGACCATCACAGAGTGAAATTTGTGACCACCTTTATGCTCATGCATGCTGATAAAAAGGAACCTAGCAACTCTGACATGAATTTCACATTTCTGCCAGCAATTTACTGATATTTTATGCCTGAAGAATCAACAAAATTAGTTTTAAAACGGCTTTGATTAAAATATAAACCTGGAAGGCCCTGCTGATTAAGAATATGTGATGCTCCAGGCTGATGGTTCTCTAATTTATCATTGGTGAAACAGGTCATTTGATTGACCACAAGGTGGCAATATAGGTTCTTTATGGACAGCATCTCCTGCATTTTGCAATGTCTTCATTTCCATTGTATGCACATTACTGCAACTAAAAGTATATGTTGTTCAGTAAAAATAATTTGTACAATTATTTATGATAATATAATATAGAAATAAAATATAATTAAATAACAAATTTACTAATAATGAATTTCGCTTTGAAATGAATATATTCATTTTTAATGAAAAAAAGTCAACATTTTAAATAAAAATATTTTTCCATAATAAACAAAACAAAACTAATAGATATTTTAACAAATTTGGTAATATTTTGTATTTGCATTGGTTTGATATTAATTGTGCATTACTGCACATTTGTTTTTTTTTTGTTTTTTATTGAGATTTATACATAATCTGAAAGCTAAATAATAAGACATTTATTGATGTATTACTTGTTATTACTTGTTAAGACAATATTTGTCTGAGATACAACTTTTTATCTTTTTATGCAGTGCATACTATGAAACAAAAATTATTTTTTTATATATTGTAGGAAATTTACAAAATATCTTCGTGGCACATAATATTTACTTAATATCCTAATGATTTTTGTTATAAATACAATGCATATAATATATTGTTGGCTATTGCTACAAAAATACCTGCACTACTTATGACTAGTTTTGTGGTCCAGGATCACCCACACACACATGCATATATATATATGAAGAGTTAATTAGCAAAAACAGATTTTTAACCGTTTTCAAAAAGCATGTCTTTTCATTGTGCAATCCAGTTTTTCTCAATCAAACTGCAGTTGGGTTAATCTGATTAGGTTAAAAAAAACAACTACATAAAACAGCTAATTAACACTATATATATAAAAAAAGTTATATTTTTTTTGCAAATAAACTCTAATAAATCTAAACTCTAATATCTAATAAATAAACTGCAAATATATATATATACGCACCTGTATATGGAGTGGTCAAAACTTAATTTTATATCAATATTTTTGCATTTGTGTCTGGTGCTACTAGTGATGCAGAAGGCACCTTAAGTACAGAAGAGCTGCACACAACTCGCCTCATTAGAGTGTTCTCTATCTGTCAGCGTGGCAGCTGGAGATTTATTTACAGGTTTGTAGTTTGGATCACGGGGTACGCAGTGCAGGAGGTGACAGCTGTAGATGTGTCTTAATAAGCTTTAATCTATGACAGTCACACAGGCTACAGACACCTCTTCATTATTCATCAGAGCTCATTTACATTGCATATGAGCAGATAAAAGGAGGGAAAGTTTCTATTTTGGTTCAGATATGACACAGAAGGGATTTTTGAAGTGGGAAACGAGTTTCTGAACTATCCCAGAATCCTGCTTCCTCTCAGTGTTTGATATTCTCTCTGTGAAATGTGATAAGGTTTCTTTGAGCGGATTATTTTCTCATCGCCGCACAATGATTGCATCGCATCATTTTTCTTTAGATCATGAACAGTTGCTGGTTCTTGTATAACATGTCTACTGCATGTTAGCGCAGCCTTTTCTGCTTTACAGCTCTACAGTTACAGTAAACATACTTGGGCTGCCCTTTGACAACTGCATTGAAAACATCACTTGAATAATTAAATTGTATTTGAAATAGTATTTTAAAGTTACTTTAAAATGTAAAAACAGTTTTTGCTGTATTTTTGATGAGCATAGGAGACTTGTTTCAAAAATCTTACAGTATCTAACCGAGCACGATCTTTTGATTGGTAGCATAACCCTGTGCTCAACAACATCTTGTGTCTCAAACAAAAAACCTAAACTGAGTATCTTTCAGAAACGTAATGCCTTGAACAAACACTGATAAACCTGCTTCACATTCAGAAATTGTAAAAAAAAGCCAACAGAAAGTCAAGAAATGTGTGCAATATGCTAGATCACGTCATAAAAACAAATTGTGTTTTTGGGGATAAAGTGATAATGAAACTGTAAATAGTTGAAGAAAACATAATAACAACATCTTCGGAGAAGATTTGGCCTACTTTGCTTTTGCCTCTGCGTCCTCACTGCCTTTGTTAGATACGTCTTCCAGACCTCCAATCAGGTGTTTGTATGAGCTAAAAAAATGACACAAACAACATATTCAGAAAGATCGACCAAATACACTTCTGTTCAGGTCAGCAATTATTGTGAAATACTAAAATAACTGTAAATACACACACACACACACAAATATCATCTGCCTTTTCAAGAATGAACTTGTGTAAAGATTTATCCTCAAATAACTCTTTCACTAGTTCCCACTACCTCGGCGATAAAATAGCTTGTTTGGCGATCTGTCTGGGGCACAGGCAGGGAGACTGGCGGCCTCCGAGCCCTGGGAGGTTTAACCCTCTAGGAGGCCTGGGTTAACAGATGCTCGGAGCCCAGCCTGGTCCCCGCGTGCCCCCTGGAGGAAGTGGAGAACTTGGCAAAACGAGGGACCCTTCGCGAGGGTCGGCTTCGGCTCAGGTGGCGGAAAGGGAGGTGGAGGAAGACAAAAAACGCAGAAGCCGAGGATAGGGAGCGAGCGGTATTTAAGGCGGAGGAGGAGAGATTCGTGGGGTTATCAGTAATAAGGAGATTGGTGGCAGCTGCGATCGTTTGTGCGTGCTCAAATTAATGCTCGTCATTAATTATTATTTCATGTCTCTTTCTTGATTTAGAAAGTCGGTATTAATGTATTGTGAAACTTTTCTATCTAAATGAAATAATTCAGTCTGAAATGCACCATAATCAGCTGTCACACAGATGGCTGATGGTTTGAGTTTTCCCCGCCGGAGGGCACATATGCGCGTCTCACTCTTTCCAGCTTATTGACACACGTGATGCGTTAGCTATTTAGGTTGAGCTTGATTTATTGAGTTGTATAAGGGAGCAGATAAGCACTTCGAACCCACAGATTCTGTGTTCCACTCACACACACAAACAGAAAGATCAGTGGAAAATCCACAGATCTTCAATGACATTCCAGCAGAAGTAATTCAGTCCAGGTTTTCCAGTTCAAAGACGCTCGTGGTGTTTTAAGCGGCGTATATAAAGAGACTCCCGCCACAGGATAAACGTGACATATACTCACTCTCTGTCAATCACAAGGCAGGTGACAGACTCTGCTGCGATGACATTAGCTGTTCTGATATCTTCCCTGTTCAAAAAAACAGTACAGAGAAAAATCATGTTCTGATGCATTCAAAATATACACAGATATATACATAAACAGATAATAAAAATATTAAAATAATGTGCATATCAATAATTGCATATAAAATAATTAAAAACACATTATAAATCTAAATAGTGTAAATATTGCAAAAACAATGTAAAAAAAGTAATAAAATTCTAATGCCATTAAAATAATTAGATAAGTATATTTGCAAATATTCATTCATATTACAATGAATTATAAATATAATTACAAATGTATAATATTTATACTTGTAGTTATAAAACAACAATTAAAACTACACAAATAATTAAAAATAAATTTTATATATATATATAAATACACATTTAGAATGAACTGTGTCTGCATAATTTATATTAGTTCACAAAATTAAAATGAATTTTGACTTAAACGTTGTGAGTCAAATAAGTTACTAAAAGAGTTAAAATATCTAAATGTATCAGTTTCAACTCTGATGGAAGAATGAAGTCAGCGTGCCTCAGAGTTGGCTGATTGTCCTCTTCCTCACTGTCACCCCAGTCGCAGTCATCAGAGTCTGAATCCCAGTCTGACCTCATGATGCTTCGTATTTTCACTTACCGTCTGACCTGAGCACTGCTATACGCACACAGGTACTACAGCACACTACTCTCCTATTTACACTAAAACGATCACTGTGTGACATCTGTCCCATCATTGGCAGTTCTGTCTGGAGGAAGAGCTCTCGCACACGACTCTCTGAATGGTAAACGAACACCCAAACACACATGCACGCGCAGCGACTGCTCCTGTGACCAACCTGCAACTACTGCCAGAACCACCGCACACACACCCTGGATCCTCTTCCAGCCAAACACACTTGTACTCGCAGAGGTGAGAATTCTTCACAACGCATTGGCTCTAAAGCTGTCACAGCACAAATACACAATAACGCTACTGCAAAGGTCACAGCTGCTGCGCAATATTACTGAACACACAGACACAGAGGAGAGGAGGAACTCTGTCATCATTTACTCACTTTCAATGACGTTCCAGACCCATAGAAATGGCATTCTTCCTTTTGAAACAATGATAAAATAGCTTTTTTCCTTAAAACTGCTACAAAAAAATTAATTTAATTTGCGCCTTAATTTACAGAACGATTGTACAGTGCTTATTTATGGATGCAGTTTTGCATTTTTATGATAGTGTTAAATTTGTCAGTCCTGCATGAAATGTTCAGTGCTGTTTTTGTTTAGTCTAGTTGTGTTTAACTAAAGGTCTGGGAATTTTAGCCTTGTTTTAGTCTAAGAAAACTATTAGTCATGCTGCAAAATAGTTAAAAAGACAAATTATTTTGCTCAATTATTATTGTAATTACTGATCACGATTGTTGGCATCTGAGAAATCTGATCAGAATTATAGCTGAAAGTGATAAATGAGAAATAAATAATCTGGTTTCCTATATTATCACATAAATGAACAGTTCTTTTTATCAATTCCATTGATTCAAAATGAGATTTATGTTTTTCCAACTAGAACAACAATTATTGGGCATTCCCAATATAAAAACTTAATGAAAGTCTATATATATTTTCTCTTTTAGATATTATAAACTAGTCACATTTAGTCTTAGTCATGGTAAATAGGTTGTCAACAAATATTTTCCGTCATGAGTTTGGAATGCGATGATAACGTAATAATGACAGAATTTTCATTTTTGTGTGAATCCCAAGAGTGTGGGTCAGTGTGCTGTATTTGGGACACATTCACATGTTTGAGGAAACACAGTATCGATGCCAAACGTGTCTGTGAACCAATCAGGTGTCTAATGCTTCAGAATGCACATAGACACACGCATGAATATAATCCCAGGATCAAGAGATTCTTTTATCAGGTTCTGGACACTGTTAATGATCTCCGTAAAGCGTGAGCCAACCACACAAGGTTTCTGCGTACACAAGGCCACAGCGGGAGCTCTTACAGAACAGCTTTTAATTGATCTCTGAGGAATCGGACTGACAGCGTACAATGTCCTGGCCTATATTTCACCTCCGATCACAACCTCGCAGCTCCGATCAGAAGACTGCCGAGCAGGACACCTGATACACAGCGGAGCATATCAACATGCTCTCAGGATCACTGTTTCCTAGTAACACAACCAAACGCAGGATTATAATCAGGGTAAACAGTCCCTTTAAACCAGACACCACTACAGAAAAAGAATAGAATAAAGCACTCTTGAATAGAACACAAGAGAAGAGAAATGAACATGAAGAATAGAATTAAAGGGATTCAAGGAATCAAGTTGTTATTCTGTTTATCCTTAAATTACATTCATTTTTTAGACCACAAAAAGTTCAATTCAATTCCTGTTCATGCTTGTACATATGATGGGAGTAAGTAACCATCTTCAAGCTTTTAAGAAGGAAATGCAAAAGAGTTGTTCCACAGAATGATTCCACATGACTTGTGTCCTATTTTCAAAGTTATATGAGGGGATGTGACGAGGTTTGGTGAAAAACTAATAATTATTTACTATTCTTTAGCAGAAATCTGTGATTGACGGCACATTCATGAGAGCGTATTACAGCAGCAGAGCAAGAGGAATCAGATCTGTCAAAATAGGTAAAGGATTGGGCGTAATCCTTTCTAAGTTGATATTTCTCAGTGATATTATTGATTGTCACATATTTACTGTGGATGAGCATGAGCTGGACTTTTTTTGTTCTTTAATTCTCCATTTGTTGTCTGAAAAAGAAAGAGGGTCATATGGCAACAGCACCAGTGTAAATACTGGGTGAATTTTCATTTCTGGGTGAACCATTTCTTTCCAGAATAGAATACAGTAGAACAGAATAGAATAGAAGTGATGATATCTGACTGGTTTAGAAACGGGAAACTGGTCCATCAGTCGGGACTCAAACTCAACACACTCGAAGTGCAAGATTTTGGGCAACACTTTACTTGAAGGGCTGTGCATAAGACTGACATCATCATGCATCATGAATATGAAGGAGGTTTTATGCATGTTTATGTCAACTGTCATTAAGTGTCATCCGCTCAGTTATGTTATTTTCAATGCAAAGATGACATTGTTTGAGATGCCTTTGTTATGACAACTTGACATAACCCAATACTTCATAACCTGTCAGTATATCATACAAGTAGGGCTCACTGCAGCCCATAACATCCAGGTGGATGGGGTGGAGATTGGTAGTTTTATGTATATGTAAGGTGGGAGGAGTTGGATCTGGATTGAAACACGCCACCTGAATCTTGACCTCGAGTTCACTGGTACAAATTGAATTTGTCATTAAAATGTCATTTCACGAGTTTGTGCTTGTCAGTAATTAATCGTAGATAGAATAGGTTTAAGTGGAGAGGGTTCAGAGTTCAGCGGACTTTCAAGCCCTAGGGTTATGATATGAATGACATAACAAGATAAGGAAATTCGTACTATTTATAGGAGGCTTTTCTCGTTATGATTCGCTGACGATGTGATTGGGAAACGAGGAGCCAGGCGCGTTAATTACCTGCGTGCGCTCCTTCCAAAATTTGTTTTACAAACATCATTAAGTGTTAATATTCTGTCAAATTATTTTATGACAGAATATTTATTTTATTTCTTTCTTTCATTTATTTTATGTTGTCTAAGTAATGTCAAGTTGTCATGACAGGTTATGAAGTATTGGGTTATGTCAAGTTGTCATAAAGGCATCACAAACAATGTTATCTTTGCGTTAAAATTGGCATAACTGAGCGAATGACACTAAATGACAGTTGTCATAAACATGCATAAAACCTCCTTCATATTCATGACGTATGTAATTTCATGATTATGAAGGTATCATATTAAGCACACCACTTCAAGTAAAGTGTTACCAGATTTTGCTTAGTGTGAACTCTTTGTGAATTTTTTTTTTTAATCAGTCATAAGAGAGCATGAGCGAAAAGTGCTTTTAAAGATTGTGTGAATGTGATGTCATGTGTTTGCATTCTAGAGCAGCCACTCTAAACAGTTTATGATACCAAGAGTGCTTTTATAAGCGGCCACAAGATGGCACCAAATCCTTTAAAAACTAATATCTCACAAAAACCTTCCCAGGTCACCATTTACTATGATCAAAAGAAATTCTCATGCTATTTTAATAACATTTTCAATGAGGAATTATCATTCCTATAATGCAATTAATAGATTTTCCATAATTCACAAAAATGTTTGTTATTGTTACAAATAGATCTATTTTTCATTACAAGTAAAAAGAATGAGATTTTCTGCATTAAATCATGTTTTTTGAGAATAAAAATGTCATAACTGACATGAAAATTAGAGTTTAAATTTGGCGTAAAAACTGAGCATTTAATACAATCTCACCCTTGTAGGGCTTTTTCCCCAAACGAGTCACCTTTCCCCATAGAACGCAAATAGACAGGCTCCTGACCCGGACAGTCCTCTCGAGTCATCGACACCTGGGCGAGGTGAAAACGAGGAAGAGATATTAGAATGGGATCATCTTCACAGCATCACTGCTTGTCCTTTGCACTGAAATAGACTTACCTTTCCTTTACTGATAATGAAGAATGTGTCTCCTCTAGCCCCTTGGCGAATGATGTAGTCTCCATCCTCATAGTGGGTCTACAAGAAAGAAAATTGAGCATGTGAAGATGATATGGAAACAGATGATGGAGAAAAATACAGGTGACACATTCTACGAAGAGGGTATGAATAGATGATGTGCAGACACAAGACCCGGCAGGTTTCTAAATAGAAAAGAGGCAGCACAACAACTCTCTGACCCTCGGTTTGCCATCTAAGACCTTGACCTTCAGACGCATCGGTCTGAAATCAGATATGACCAGCAGATAGGAAACCGAAGGCCATAAAGACTGACACAACCAAACACTTTGTTCCAAAATCACCCAGTGTCTGACCTCCAACAAAACAACTGCAGTGACGGGAGGCAAATATTTCGTCTATTATCCAAAAATTATGAATTAAACACCGTATAATTCAGAACAACAATATACTTAATTGTATATAAAAAATTTCAAGTGTAAATTAAATAATGGATTTTTTACATAAGGCTGATAAGCCATATATATGTATAAGCCTTACACTGAATCCGCCTTATATAATAAATACACAATGGGGCAAAGTAGTATTTAGTCAGCCACCAATTGTGCAAATTCTCCCACTTCAAAAGATGAGAGAGGCCTGTAATTTTCATTATAAGTATACCTCTGCTATGAGACAAAATGAGAAGAAAAAATGCAGAAAATCACATTTTTAATGAATTAATTGGTAAATTCCTCTGTAAAATAAGTATTTGGTCACCTACAAACAAGCAAGATTTTTGGCT